>JAOXYB010016343.1:0-19162 GCA_028565635.1 Phoronis ovalis | reverse complement strand
ATGTGTCCCGTAATTTAATGAACCAACCCCTCGTGAGAGACTAAAATTACTCGTTGGCGGGACTGTGTAGTAATATTGCATAGAATGCTAGGGCGTGCTCATAGCCGCCCGCGGGAATTATTAGTGTTCTGCGTTGTTTTATGCGTTGATTAACCGAAGGAACTATGTTGCGGATGAGAGCGATGTGAAGCGTAGCTCCTCTACTGCATGCCGACCGTCTTAAAAACATAGTCACAAAATGAAATAAATGTAGATTGAAAGTAACATTTTCTATTTATCAACTATTCTTTGTTTGCGCGTTTTTGATTACCGCATTCACGCCTGAAATTGTCGCATTTTCGTGACGTTTCACGCTTTAAAATCTCAGTCATTCACCGTTCACGTGGAAGAACTCATTCACGATTCACCAGCTAATATGAGCTGCTTTCACCATTCACCGTTGAAAAAAATCCCCGGCCCATTGACCGTTCATGCCAAAGTATACACTTCTTATACTTTACTTTGAAGTGAGCCTTGGACAACAAAAAATACAGTGAAAACCTAAAGAATGGTCCCTCGAAAATAGCAGTAGCTTCAATTGAAAGTAAGTAGAAGCACATTTTGATATATACAGATATTATTTAACTTATTTTTTTTAATATATTTAAAACATATGATAATGAGAATACTCCGGCGGGCCATTTATTATAAACAAACTGCATGAGCATTAAGTACTTTTCTGTATCGGATCGATGATGTGTTTATGAAAACGAACAAATCCGCTCAATAAAATCGTACCTTTGTTTTTTAAGTAAAAAAAGAAGCCATGTGATCAGGGTATATGAGATTCTGAATTTCGAGTGTCTGATTAACCACGTGACGTGTTTTAATCCTTATGAATTGTCGTAAGGTGAGTCGCTTGAATAGACGGTTGTCAAGGACGCAATGAATAGAATAAATGTATTGAATTTAATGGTTGAGTAAACTCATTACATTGACTTTCAGTAATAAACTTGATATACACAAACACAGACATGGCTCCCGCTTCTACAATTCACGAGTCGAGCCTGGGGTCTATGAATAATGATAAGACAGATAAGGATGAAGATAAGGGACAAATCACTGCGCAAACTAAATTACCACAGCGACCGACATCAATAGCTGTCTTGTTCGCTAAACCAAAGAAAAGGGCGAAGAAGATGACAGATCGTATGAGTATATTTGGAAGAGATAGGGGTAGTCCTATTCAGGTAAGATCGAATGAGGGTGATGAATCGAAGGAAATACAACTGAGTGGATCCGGGAGTGGATCAAGGACTGCGTGAAGAATTTTAGTTATCTCGGTTCTGTTTCTCTACTAGTTTTAGTTGATACGGATATTTTTTTCTCATGTTTTTTAGTAATAGGATCAGGTATTTCAACATTCAGGAAAGGTTCCCCTAACACGTACCTCTAAGCCCACCTCTAACAAGACACAGAAACCCGAAAAGAAACTGCAAGAGAAATTTTAACTTAGTCAAAATTTCATCGAAAAAATAAGAGGTCTTAGAATGATTTGGGGAATTTTTATTATGTAAGAGTAAGTATAAATAATATTGGTTTCCAACACATTTATTATATATGAAGGTACATAGTGAAATCTTAAATCACAAAGGCAAGTAATTATAAGTGCACAGCACCTCCGGAACTGTACCCCTTTAGCAAAATAATCCTATACATAAATGACCTTAGCGGCCCCCTCCTTTGCCTTTGGTATTTAATTGTGTCTTATCGTCACCGCTGTTCGTCGTCACCTGATATTCAGCCGGGAATCCAATCAGCAACTGACATTTTGACAGGAGATGAGTTGTAAACTTGTCTTTCATTATCGTTATGTTATGTCATATGTACAGTTAAATAATGCCAGTGTTTCTACAGCAACGATCAGGGTCTTTGTTACTCATTGTTGACGAATCACTATAATTTGAATTACAATTGAACATGGACAAGTAAACTAGTTTCGATCCCTATGTAAGAAATACTTAATACATGTACAACTGCGTACTGAGTATAATGTATTCTGTTGTTTATTTTTCGTTTTTGTGGGACCGGCACCGAGTTTGATCGGGGACTTGTATCGCCTGTATCACAGATATGTATAATCCACCATAAAATTATCCTGAAAATGTAACTGGTATTTCATAGCCCTATGCAACAAAAAAAAATAGCGAGGTAATTATTTTGCAATCCATGTTCGATGTAACAGACCTCCAACAGACCTTTACAAATACCTCGACTCATCCATCGCAAATTTATAAACACGAAACCGTACACTATTTATACAGTACAAATATGTAAATACGTTGCGTTGAAATTTGGTCTTCATTATATATTCGTAGGTTATTTCAAATTGGCAGACAAAAACACGATTTTTATTTACAGCAAAACAGCGAGTATGTCGAGAGGATCTTTTGAAACTATTTTCTCTTTATTTATTATGTTGATGAAATAAACAGGGAATCAATATTGTCGTATTCGTCTAATGAAATTGATTTCATTTACATATATGTAACTAGAACAAAATCATATCTGAATTGTACTTAATTGTGTTACTCCCCCCCTCCCCCCCCCCAATTACTGAATTTGTTTTTAACATATTTATCTTATAGCAAGATGGAAAAGAATAACTTATATGTATGCATAGCTTGTTAGGTTGTGTTCTACAATAAGATATAGCAGGCAGAATTAGATTATGATAAATGAACACACGTCGAATTTTTAAAATGCTAAATTGACCATATTGAAACTTTTTTTTCAATGCACTACTATATCTGATAATGAAAAGAAAATTCATCAAACTTTGTGCATGTTTTTAATAATAACATTCGTTTTGCTGATATGTTTTGACGTCATATCAATTCAGGTCGTCATAATATTCGTGTTCCATTATAGCAACAAACATGCAGATACGTTCTGCTTTATATTCTTCACGTGCGGTAAAAAGCATTATAACCCTTTAGAGAACAAATTGTGTTAATTCTATTTCTATGCAATATGCGAATAGTTTGATCACCATGGACATACTTTTAATGGCATATTTATAGCTACATGTATACTGATATAAACTCGAAAACCAACCGAACGAGCTATATAGGCCGGGAGCTATATAGGTCCCCAGGCTTGGGCTCTGCTAATGAAAGAACAAAATTGGAATAATTAGCTTATTACAATTGAGGTGCTTAAGTTTGAAGCAGTCACTTTCCTCTTATTATTAACAAACAATAATAAATTTATTTTTTAGCTGCGCCCTGGGTTGTCTGAAAATTATGAAGAACAAGCTAGTGGCCGTGAGTCCTGGTGGCGTTCAACAATAAAGGTGTAGTATTTTTTCAATATGCATTATATGTAGCTTTCGACATTGTTAGGGAATGTTATATGGTGCAAGAAGATTTTGTAAGGGTGGTGAAATAACAAGGCAGTAATACCCTAAATAGTGTATCAAGTAGTCTGATTTCTGTATATTATTATCTTTGTGATATCTTTATACATTACAAAGCTCTGATTGTGTAATATTATATCTAGCATATATAAAAGTTTTATGTATCCTACATTACACATATAAGAGGAAAAAATAATTAAACTCCCTAAAAAGTGTCAATTACTCATTTTAGTTAATATATGCAGTTGCGTTATATATTTAATTGAGCTATATAGTTGGAGGGGGGGGGGGGGGGGCGAACCTGAATATCTTTGACAGGGTACAGATTTTTATACCGGGTAAAAATAATTATTATTTATTTTGTGTTTAAAAACCAAAAAAAAAATAAAAAAAAAAAAAAAAAATTCAACTACCTAAAAACGTTATTTTTTTTTTTTTTTTTTTTATATGTGGGTGTGTTTTATTTTTTTTAAGTGTTTAGGGGGGGGGGGGGGGGGGGGGGTCGAAACTGAATATCTGATACAGAGTACAGATTTTGATACCGGGTAAAGATAATGATTACTTATTATGAGTTTTAAAACAAAAATTAGAATTTACCCAAAAGGGACTGAGTTAAGTGGTGTATACTTTTCATATTAAAAAGACACACCCGGACACTCAGAAATATAACCTGTTACTGTAATACTCGTTGTAAGATATAATTTATTATTATTATTATTATATACATTAAGTACTACACATAAACAGATCTGTTTTTAATGTATTAAAACAATCCTAGACTCAAGAATCGTTGAACTTCTTTATTTTTAAAAATAAATATAGTGAGAATATTTCTAAAAATTTGATTTTCCTGTTTTAATTTTGACTCGAATCTTTTTACAGGAGACTCCTATACCAGGGTCGTACGATTATGTAAATTTTTTAAAAAGTATAGAAAAGAGACCTAATACATATCGGTTTAAATCCGATGGAAGAAAAATCGACCCGCATCCACATGGTAAAGGATCTGCCTTATTACCCGGTGCTTATCAACATCAAGATTTCTTGTACAGGTTGGTGCATATCATGTATTTTGTAAGAGGCAAATATTTCCTAAAATATTGTGGTCTATGGCCATATATAGAAAGGCGCGTGACTGGATATGTAGCCGCGGGGTAGCCGCATTTTTTATGTCGGTAAATCTCTGATTTTATGATTAAAATTGAGATTAAATGTGTTGATTCTGGGTTAAAATTATTTATACAACACTAGTACTCCAGAACTCCAGAACTATTAAGAAAGCTAGAAATTTCTTGTTATAGCTATGTTGCCAGTTTTTACATACATGCAATACTTTCTTCCATAGGTTTCAAAAGGCAAATACAACATATGGATTCAAAACCATTCGAAGAGATAAACACGATTTTTTAAATTTTGGGAAAAAAGACAGGGTGAGTGTCGTACACAAACATATGGTCATACAATAGAGTATCAAATGTGTGCTTCTCATACTTTCAAGTTTCTTTTAAGTTAAAACTATATTTGTTTTTACTTTACGGGGCATTTGGGTAACAAAAACGTTGTCATGCAATTGCTAACTGATCAACAATTAGTTGATTACTTGTGTATGAGTGATGTTAATCAATTTGTATTTACTATTGTGTTAAGTGCAAAATAATCAATAAGCTGAATTAAGAGGACTAAACTGATCATGACAACTGGTCATAATTTTGTTAGACCTACGGTGTAGTTTTATATAAAATAAGATAACTAATGATTATAAGTGCAAGTTAATAATATTATATCGATCGGATTGCAGAAATCAAATACCTTTGACGAGGTTTCAATTCAAAAATTGACGTCTAATTTAAATAGTACTGTATGTATTTTCCCCGTGAACCATACACATTTTGTTCCAATTAAGTTTGAATAATTCCTTATTTACGCTGGGGCAGCCAACAAGTCTGAAAGAGGATTTCTCCATTCTACGGCACTCTAGCTCAATGTGGGCGTGTGTTTAAATAAACACATTATATAATGATTCCATTGGATCTTTTTTTTGCAGGATATAAATGTGTCTCCTAGTGCCTATGCCACTGAAGAATATTTGTCAATAGACGGCCAGAAGCAGCCATCAAAACACTCTATGTTTAAATCAAACATCAAGAGGTTCCCAACAGTATATTTTATCCCGGTAATTATAAGAAAAAGCAATTGATAACTCTTAGATTAGATGAATGTTCCTGATATTGATGGAGTAGACAAGTGCTTTATTCACCGAATGCGTAAATTTAACCTTGGCAAGATTACTGCACTTTGGATAAGGTGTTTTCGGGTAGTACTAAGCTGGTTGGGAATTAATTAGTAATACTCATTTAAATTTTTGCATTGCAAATTGTTCCTAAACATATTCCATTATTTGCATCCTGATGTGAGATATCAATGAATTATCTTTAACAGAAATCTGGTCCTGCACCAGGAAATTACGAATACAAGTCCGAGGTTCCTTTGCATCCAATATCATCAAGTTTTAAATCAAGGACACCCAGATTTTCATCATCACATACGGTAAGTTAAATGCATGGTACAAACAATATGATGCGACTATCCGGCTAGAAAATAATAATCGAAATATTTCTTTGAAATACACATCTACTAGAGTTTAATGACAAAAAAATTGCTCCCTAGCTTTCACAATTCTCCATTAAATTAGAAGCAGGATAATTATATGCCTGCAAACAAGTCATACAAAAGTGTGCCGCTAATTCATTTCGGCATTTTGATGATAGTGCCCTAAACTAGTTTAATTAAGAAGCCACATTCTGAAAGACATATAATTCCTCAGAATTCCAATGCTAAAAATCCTATGCAATCATTGCTGAATTATTTGCACAAGACTGTTCATACACATAAAGTGTATGCAAGGTATATACCACCGAGAACGATGGGGCGTCTGCAAACTTACTCATTTGCGTTATATAACACTGTTTCATTGCAAAAACATTATATTGTAGAAAATCCCTGGTCCTGGAGCTTATGAGAAAACCTTCCATCATCCCATGAATGCGAACATTTCTAAAATGGGAAGACAACACGGCTTGTTTTTCTCGAGTGCATTCCAAGCATAAGCACCTGATGCCAGATGATTCACCATGACATAAATTCACGTCCTATCAATAATAACAACAGCGCAGGCCATATTTATTGGCACTGTGGCATTGTAACACTCAATACGTTTATGTACCTTTAAGATCAATTCCCGAAAAATGTTAATGTTGATTATGGTCGATTACCGTTGGTTATGAACTGGTGTCCTAACCTTAGTCACTAACTGCAATTTTCTAATAATTCGGTAAAAATATGCATCAGTAAGTACTATAACCCGGGTACAGTAATCCAATTTATCACAATCTTAACAACGCGAACACAGCATAGTAAGCATCAAGAGATATATATGGTTGGGTGTTTTAAAAATACTTTATCAGATGATACAGAATTTCAAATGCACAGTTTGCTCAATTAGTTACAACGCCACTGCTGGAGGCAAAATAAACCAAATATATATTCTTAGCTCACAGAAAAATCATGACAAGGACATAAATGTCCTCATTGATTTGCTCAACTATTAGATAATTTTACAATTTACCATTTTTTTAACCTTTTAGTTTTGTAAAAAAATATTTTAAATGCCATGCCAGACTGATACTGTACTCAGATGTGTTCTGCTTGTATATAAAAGCTCAGATGCTATTTTGCCATGTATGACAATGTATTCCACAAAAATGTTATTCATGTTCGTAACTTTCTACACAAACCATGTATAAATTACGAAGAGTAGCTACACATGGTACAGGCTTACAGAAAGTACTACTGGCTCCGGACTGGTCCTGTACAATAACATTTTTTCGGAGAAATATGCTCAAAGTTAACAGTATAATTTCAGTTAGTTGTACAATTCATTTGCATTTATGCTTATAAGTACATTCATTCCTTGTAAATAACATTGGTTATATAGGCCATGCAGGTGAGATGCTTTTGTTTTTTGGAAGTTTCTATATTTTAGTAGGAATTTACTTTCAGCCAATCCTTCTCGGTGCTTGCTGATGTAATTCAATTTTATTGTCTTTACATCTGCTTTGGACCTACAAAATGTAATTTGGAGTACCTCTGCACTTCTGTTTACCAATAACTGCCTTATTTTTTCATTTTACCATTTTACTGATATGTATAATTGCTCAGACAAATGCTTTCTTTTGCCATATGTGATAAATGCCCTCAAAGCTAATGTGATATGTTCCATTAGTTATAAAATTCATTTGTTTTTGTACTATTGCTGAATAGATATTTATTGTAAATATCAATAATTTCATGAAAGCAAAAACCATAATAAATAAATTGTTGTCTGGTCTGTAGAATATTTACCATGACAGACTGAAATATAAACAATAAATATTATCTAGTATTTTTGAAAGGTTTTAACATTTTTCATTCCTTGAGTAAGATGTTTACACCATAACACAATATCAGACAGAAAAAACATTTCTACCCGTTTATTCCTGGTCATAAACACCAAAACATCTAAATACTGCAAAAACAAATTTTCCAGGCATACTGTTCTATATTGAAACACAAAACCTACTTTCAACAAATGCCAAACATTTGCAATCTACCTATATAAAGAATAATTTATCATTTATTAAGTGTAGAGGGAAACTTGTCCATTTTATTTCTAAGGAACTTTAAATACAACTACCTTTTCTTAGCAAGAACTATTCTTAGAGAAAGAATTCATTATATACTTTGAAAATCCTGAATGCATTTCCATGTGTATAAAATAGTGAACTAATGAATACAGTCTGGAAGCTTGTTAGGAATATTTTTTAATCTCTCTGGTTCCCCGTGGGGTTGCTGAATAACTCTTAAATACCAATAGTCCAACATAGGAATATCAAAATGCATGTCACGATAGTTCATGAAATTCAATGATCATTTAAAAAAGTATTTTATTGCATCATTTCAAGTATTGTTTGAATTTATGAAGATTTTAAAACTATCAACCATTGCTGTGAAACAGTGTTGAAGTGTCACCAATACTGCAGGATTCTATCTATGGGTATAACAGCTCCATATTGAACACGGATATAAAACTAGACAGGCACACCTAAAGAATATTTGCTTGAGTTAGTCGAATGACCTTGGTATTGCACTGAAGGGTTGCACTGGACTTGTACCTTCTAGAGATACAGATGTCATCAAACAGTCACTAGCAGCATCATGTTCCCCCAGAGCTTGTAGAACTATACCTAGTTCCTTCCTGAAATTTGCAAACACCTTTCCATTAGAAAACAGTTTTTCATCAGTTATCTTCAATGTACTTTTGTATAATGCAGAATCCACCAAATTTAAACCTAATTATAAACATTTTCTGCAGGAAAAAATCCATAAATAAGAATATTCAAATTTTATTAATTCATGTCTTTTGAAACACATTTTGTTTACCAATAGAAAATAATTGATGAATTCAATTAAAATTCAGTTATCCATTGCACTGAAAATCATCAGTATGTATTACACAAATGTAGCCACATCACAAGAAGTATACTTCTTACAGTGGACCTTTTTTCTGGTTTTGCCTTTAAATATAGTCACGAACAAACAAATCTGCCAACTTTATGCACTACTGCTATGGCTTCATTAGCACAATTGTTAGCTTCAGTTGGCTTATCCATAGCTAAATACATTTCAGCTAAAACACAAAATATATCCTCTTATTTAACTAGAGACTGTATTGTTTTTTATTGGTAGTATACTTCTTACAGTGACCTTTTTTCTGGTTTTGCCTTTAAATATAGTCACAAACAAACAAATATGTCAACTTTATGCATTACTGCTATGGCTGTGGCTGTATTTCTTACCAAGTTTGATGAGAAGTTGTATCGACTGTTACAGCATCTCGTAGTATTTTTTCAGCCATTCTGTCATCACCAAGCGTATGAAGAACTGTCCCCTGAAGGTGAGAAAATACATGGAATTTTAATAATTCATTTACCTAGTTAGTTTATAATAAATTGAGATTCTCTTATCCACACTTAATGATTAAGATAACATCAAATTTGTTTCAATTTAAAAGTTAATGGCGATACATATTATAAGAATCCAGAATCCTTTCGGCTATTTTTCACAATGATAGGGAATCAACAATTTTCATTAAACTGAAACATCTGGTAGAACATAAAACACATGTTATCATGTTTACCTTCAGCTTTAATAAATATAACTCACCAAATGTTGCAAGCTTTTAACATGTGTAGGATTTATGCCGATAGCGCTTTCATACTGTTGCTTTGACTCATAGTATTCATTTCTATATTCGTGTATTCTTCCTTTCTACAAATGAAATAAATTTGTAAAAAAAGTATTGAAGTTCTGATTTTGAAATCAACGTTGAAATTTCTGCAAATCCTGGCAGTGTTATTGATTAAATATGTTTGCTACAGTAAGAAACCATACAAAAATAAACCATAATGCCAATCGTGTAGCTTTATTCCCAAAATAAAGTATTCAATTTATAAATTAACTAGTGACATCTAGCAGCTGAATGGATTAAAACAAGGAACATATTGGCTTACCATATATGCAACCTGATAAGATACAGGAGAGATTGCTGTTGCTTCATTAACACAATTGTTAGCTTCAGTTGGCTTATCCATAGCTAAATACATTTCAGCTAAAACACAAAATATATCCTCTTATTTAACTAGAAACTGTATTGTTTTTTATTGGTTAGTCACTATTATTAGTGATTTCACAACTAAACTGGCAAGAAGCAAGTACAACAATTTTATATACAATAACACGATCCAAAAAATTAAGAATACGTACATTAATGAGTTAATAGTGTCATATTCCGGGGGGGGGGGGGTACTCAAGGTTTTTTGACTACGGGGGTGTGCCGCGGAACCCAATTCAAAATTTTAACTTGTAGTAGCAAACCCAATCCAAATTTTTGGGAATTTTAGGGTAGCAATCCAAATTTTGTGAAATATTAAGGTAGCAATCCAATATTTTAAAATATTTGAGTATAGCAATCCATTTTTACGCAAACTCACAGATACAAACCAAATTCCAAATTTATTTATGGAATTATGGATACAAACCTAAAATTAAACAAAATTATTTGCTGTAAGCAGTGGGTAGCAATCCAAATTTTTTAATATCGTTACGGTAGCAATCCAAAAAAAATAAAGTAAAAAGTATACAATCCAAATCCAAAATTTTCAACTCGGCTGCACACCCCCACTAAAAAATAACTCGAGTACCCCCCGGGGTCATATTCATGTAGTGTGAAGGAAACTTGTTACAAATACATAAATAATCCAATCATTTGTTACAATTAACATGAAATTCCCGTTCTTATAATTAGTGAGTACTAATAATGTACTTTGGTGGGTATTTCTGCTCTGAACAAGATTTTTTAAAAAAACATCTAAATCTCAATCTCCTATCCACACATTTTGTAATATGTAACATTGACGTCACTAGCAAATTTTGTATATGCCACATAAAGTTGAAAAAGTCGGAACATAATGCTAACTACAGGGCAATGCATGCTGTGACAACAATATTGTATATTGTCACAATCTGTAGTAATATTGAGAGGTCACAGGACACATTAACCTCTTACCTAAGTGAAGCCAAATTGCACATTGCAAGGTCCAGGAATGATGTTTAGTTTGTTTTGGCACTACATAACTTCCACTAAGTGATGTAGCAATTTCTGATAATGCAGCTTCAACCTTTGAGGCTGCTAAAGACTCCCGTATTGATCCAGAATCTCGATCTTCAAGTTCAGATATTGTTAGCTGAGGAAAAGTTTTGCGTTCACCACTGATTGCAAGCTTACTTAAACTCACAGTTGCTTGGTCTTCGCTAGAAATAACAAGCCACACTTTATAGAGCTCTATGATTCAATGAATTTAAATAAAGCTTAAGCTTTAGAGCCTACCTCGGTGCTGTTTGAAAGCATTACTAAGAAACATATAGAAACTCTCCTAAAATTAATGCCAAAATACTATATAAACTAAGGTATATATGGCTCTGGTCCTAAAGCCAGGAAGATCCTTTGAAATTCAAATAGCCTTGTGTGCACTTGAACGACTAAGGATGCTAACACTTCCAAAATTTTGAACTTACTTTTCATCTTCTCCAGACTCAAATGTTTCTTTCCACAAGTTCAACATATTTTTACATGTACACAGAGCCTCCTCTTCTCCGTAAATAATTTCTTCCAGTTTAGATTTAGTGAAAAGTAAGCTGTAATTTAAAATATGTAGCAGTCTGCTGAAAATCCAATGATCTATATAGTTAATTTGAAATACAAGGTAAAATCTCAGGGTATTCATTAAACCACAGCAACTACCAAAGTCAAGGTGAACAATGATGTGTGAACATTACCTATTTATATATAAAAGAATATACAGCAAAAGTAATCTATTTAATATTTATTTTACAAACACATACAGGCTCGAACCTCACAAATTCAAATTTAGCAGTTACATATCTTAATACAGTACTTGGCACACAGGTAAGACATGAAACTTTATGTACTTGTATCGATTTTAACTTGCATAAGCAACCTGTAAAATCAGGCACACTACTACTGTTTGCAACGAGATGTGACCCGTGATATCATTATTTGTTGCATCATAAATAGCCAAATAAAGGGCATAGTACCACATACCAAGGGGTCGCACTTAGTTGCAAATATAAGTAACAAAATGTAATTTATATACCAAATCATTTAGTTCCCTCACCTGAAGTCCTCAGGATATTCATCCAATGCTGCCTTAATTAATACAAGTGCCTCTGTAAAATGTTTCTGAGCAGACAACAGCAAGGCTAACAGATGCAGAGAGTGAATGTGGTCACTTTTCAGTTGTAAGGCTTTCTGGACATAAGTAAGAGCCTCTGCTATTCGGCGCATTATGGCAAGTTGAAGGGCTATATGAAAAGCTGGAAGATGGCACTGACCATCTGCTTCCTGAGCACTGAAATATAAAGTTTCAAGTTAATAACAATTAAACTCTTTTCTATCCCACTTCTTAAGAAATTGGCATCTTTTATACATCTTTTTATTTTAAAATTAATTACACTATTCAGTTAATAGTGGCCAAAGTTAGATCAATGCGGAGGACAAAGGTTGTAGCCTTATGTTCTAGCGGGAATGAAGAGGAATAAATAAGTAAGTGAGAAATTTGATGGAACTGCTCTGGATCAAAAATTAGATTTCTCCATACCGACTTATCACAAGCATAATGCACTACAAGGTTAGAAAACAAACAAAATATTAAATGTGTTACTTTGTAATGAGGCAACACCTTCAAATTCATACTGTTTCCTATCTCAATCAATTTGATAATTCATATTTTAAAATTAAAATCAACATATTTTGATACTGTTCATTTAAATGATCACAGCATGTATTTGAGTTGAGGCTGAAAAGAAACTGAAACCATGAACTGAGAGGATTAACATGACATGATTTTGCCGTATGTCTCTTGTAGGATGATAAGTAAGATTGAATAATGAACACAGCTGTTGAAATGTTTGGATGTACACATCTACGGCTGTGATATTTCAGTAAACAATTATATTTACTGTAAGAATTCCTCGAGTGCCTTTTCCTGAAATTCTTTTCTTTCTGAATGATTTTTGCATTCCAATGATTTCAAGCTGTAGCCAATGCCCAGAGCTACGTAAGCTTTGCTGGAAAATTCTTTCCACTCTGAAGTACAACTAGTTCTTACTGCATGCTGTGCACATTCAATACCTTCATCAATCTATCAGGAAGAAACGAATATGATTATGCTGCACATACGAGTTAATATTAGAACCTTATGCATTAGTGGTGGAACAAGATGGTTGTAAAAAAATGAATATGTTTAGCACACTTACACAATGATGAGTATGCCATAGCTGAGCAACTACAAAACGCACATTGCAAGTTCTAGCTAAATTTTGTAATGGTATAAAAAGATTACTTGCTTATAAAACAAACTTTTTCAAAATTTTTGCAATTTATGTTGACCAAGTAATATTATTGCATTATGGAAAAGAAAAGTACTTACCATATGGAGCTCCTCAAAACAGAGTTTTGCTGCTTGTATGGAAACAATAGCATGGCTTGGTTGTAACCTTGCACATTCTTTAAGCACCAAAACTGCTCTGGAATACTGTAGTAAAACAAAGCATGTTATCAGCATGAATACAGATATTGAGGCAACTTGAAGAGAAAACAACATATTGATTCAAAACTATATTTTTAAGTACATTTTGTTATTCTAACCTCAGAACATCTTTCATTATATGGCTTTACAGTTATATATTTTGGATGTGAAAGTCCCAACTACAATAGCACTCTCCATCAATCAGAATATATTACCAATAATTTAAGAGCATGTTGGGGAAATCTGTAAGTAATCGGATGTGAATAAGAAAATGCTGTTGAGCAATACAGGATTCTTGGATAGTTTTAAATTTAGAAAGACTGTCAAACACACAAAAATACTAAGTTGTTTAGTTGTTACCTTTTCTGCGGAAATCAGTGACAAGGCAAACTGATACCAAATATGGAATTCATCAAATGAAAACTTCATTGCACGTTCAAAATTCTGAAAAATAAAAGTATGAATAAATTGTATTCTATTCCAAATGCCACAGATTTCACCTCTTTTCTTTATGTAACAGTAACATTCACGGTGTGAAAGATTGAATACATTTCAACTTAGTACTCTTTCACTAGCTACTGTTGTCATTTTATCTTACAATTCTATGAGGTAACAACACTAAAGGGAATGACCTGAAAAATATCACTATTAATTTATAATATATAATATTTTAAATAGTAGAAATTAGTGAGTATAGTGCTAAAAAATGGCTGGAAATTATGGGCGGAAATTATGTATGTAAATACGAATGAGGATAAAAGTAAATAATGAACATTTACCAAAACATCAGAAAATGAAATAATATCCTTACAAAGACACAGTAGTTTGCAAAACATTTTACATACTTCTGATAACATATCAAACTGAGATCTTCTAACAAGGGCTATGGTTAACAGATCATACACTGTTGTTGCATTCTGGAATGAATGAAGTCTGGTTGCTTCATGTTCTTTGGCTCGTTCTAATACAGCCTCTCTGTTGGCCTAGAAAAACAATAATAAACAAACAATATTGCTTGTCCAAACTTGAAACTGGTGCCTCATTTTCCTCTTTCACCAAATAATAAGATATGATATACAAAATATTCTTTCAGCAAGTCTCAAAACGGTTTCAAGGATTAGATTTAGTGTTTGACATTCAGTCCCTCTTATATAGAACCAGAGGCTCCTCTGAAATGCAGAATGCAACTGGTTGCATGAAAATTGTAACTACAATCTTTTCTGGATTATACACCCAGACCAAGAAGTTTTACGACATGTCCTGCAGTTCACACTTTCACCCATTATACTCTCCTTTATCTGAACTTCTGCATTCTCGCTTTCTGCATTTTCTTATATTTTATATCACATCTGTATGCAACTCACCACCGCTTCGCTAATTAACAATAACAACAGTGCCTCTTCATGTGCATCACCAGGTACGTAGATTTTTTCGTTAGGTTCCTGCATTCTAGGTTTAGATTCAGACAGTATTTTTGTCTTTTGTATATTATTAGTTTTTGGCTTGTAGAGTTCATATGTTGTAGCACATGTACCACGTAATAAAACTTCCGCTAACTGACGTGCCAAAGTCTGAAAAAAAAATGTATACAATGTCAGCTTAAAAACATATTCAACGTTTGTAGTTTTCTTTCCAGTTAGATTCCTGAGTAAAAATATATCAAATACAACATATGTTTACTACACTGAAACACATGCACAGTAACCAGAATATCAAGCATCTCGACATTGGCATAACCCAAACATCAATGGATGGTATAATACAAATGTCAATGGATACTCGGTATTCTCTTTATAGCCCAAATTGACATTTTCTATATACAATCATTTTTTTTCAAATATATCGAAAAGGATCTTGCTTTCCCAACCTGCTAAACAACTCTCAAATTAAACCATACAAAGAAATCAATAAAAATTCAAAGATTTCATCATTTAAGAGAATCCAATGCCCTCTGCACAAAATGAATAAATTTACAAAATGTAAAATGAAATTCCGTGAAGTAGTATTAACACATTTCTGATCTTACAAAAAAACTGCAGCACACATATATCAGTGATTCTCACCTGTCTCATAGATTGTGTAGATCGTGTTTCAACAGCTTGTAATATTTCTCGAAATCTATTAATACCAGCAAACAAGTTTCTGCAATGCGAAATATTAAAAAAACACATAATTTTATTGCAAGATCATCTGTTTCATCATGATGGTATTACTATACTATTTTAATAAATTGTTAATATTAGATTCAAGTTGAAGGTAGAAAGGGTTTTGACAGTGAAATTTTCACCCAAAACAGCCTAATCACATGTTATGCAATCAAATCAGAAGAAAATCTTTTGCATTATTAAGATATACAATTTTTTATACTTTCCATAAATGCATAGTTTTATGCTTAATACCAACTTTTTATTTTGGCTTTGAAAAATAATGATAAAGTTTGTTGAAAGAAATCGGACAACAGACCTATTCGTAGCAACTCGCAGGCACACGATATTATACCGCATTCCAAATAACTTGATTGCCCCACATGTTACACAGA
Source organism: Phoronis ovalis (assembly GCA_028565635.1). Classification (NCBI taxonomy): domain Eukaryota; kingdom Metazoa; phylum Phoronida; family Phoronidae; genus Phoronis; species Phoronis ovalis. Next base: position 3,021 of record JAOXYB010016343.1, on the reverse strand, counting down.
AATGTTTTATTTCATAGCTTTATTTTTGAACAAACTGATACTCAACTCCCCATAATTTTAATGTGAAATAATTAAGAAAAATAATCGGTGTTCTTCACAGATTATGTATTTATTTATAAGCTCCAAACATGTTATTTGATTTTTGTTGACATGAGTGAACCAACTGACCCATCATGGATGTGTAGTATTGAACTTCTCTGCAGTGCACTCTCCAGTAGAAGTCCAGTTCCTTCTTCACTATGACCCAAACTGGCACTACTACTGCTACCTCCATAGTTCATAGAATTATTTTGCACCACCTTGTCTCTTTCTTGCAAATGCAGTAATGTTAAATTGCCTGATTTTTCATAACAGTTAATGATTTCTTTTTCCAACTCACTTTTCTTTTTATACTTGAGAAGGCTTTTTGATTTGGGAATATTTTCTAAGCACATTCCTAGAATATACAAAAGTTTGCAGAAAATTAACACATTAACTAAATACAATTATATAAAATATGGAACAGACATTATTATGTCCATAACAAGCTAAATAACATAATCATTCAAATATCAAATGTTATCATAGTACCATTATACTCAAAGCACAATTTTAGCATCAATAATGATGCCATTTGTGATGGATTTTTTTTGTGCTGTTGTTGTCAAGAATCATTTCATTGCAATAAGAGTTTGTAATGGTATATTAGAACAAGCTTTTACTTATAAGGGTACTAGTACTAAACGATTTTACTAGCAAATACAGTCATTGTAAAGCCCTAGAATTCCTTTGGGTGTTTTGTAAGAGTAAGGCCATCCTTGTTCAGTAACCAGGTACAAACCTTTAACTGCGAATCCTTCTCCTACAAGTCTGAGTAATCTTGTTGACATAATGGTGGTAGTTAAATGATCGAGATCTATTTCATCGAGCACCGAGAGAGCTTCCTCATGTTGCCCCATAGCATAATACAACTTACTCAATAATAAAGAGCTCTCGTGATAGATGAAATCCTAAAATGAAAATACGAGATTAAAAAAAAATTTAAAGTAATGTGTCTTTTAGTAAACTACAATTTTAATATGCATTTCCATACCAGTCAAGTTGACAGAATTTTTTAGCTGGAAATTCAGTATTTTGCACAATTTTCTATATAAAACAATGGCAGAAAACCAGTAATAAACTGGGAGTTTCATGCTTGCAATGGCAGACTTGACAGGTATGGAAATGCATATTAAAATTATAGTTTACTAAATGCATTTCATATTTTGTTAAGTACTTGAACTCTCGTTGTAATAGAACTGTAATAAAGGAAAAATGTTGATTCAGTGTAATGGTTGTACATGTGCCACTTATAACGACAGTTTCTCTGACTATTACGCTTTCACCAGGCACGTAACATTGGATATTTTTTGATAATTACCAATTTCAGCACTTTATACAAACCTATGAATAGAGGGCACAAAGTTATGTGCAGAACACCCCCTCCCCCTATTCACAGACAGACAGACGGGCATTATAGAATTTTATTCATTTCACAAAAACTGGCAATTCGGTGGATTTATTATCTCATGTCTATCCAAAATTCACATGTATAAATGAAAGATCAGTTGCTATAGGATTGATAGTTAATGGTTTTATAACAGATAATTGTTTCGTGTAATACTGATTAGAGCTTGCTTTATAATGGTGTTGCAGCATTCCTGTTCATATGAAATATATTCTAACCTTTTTCTGCGAAGTTGTTTTAATAATATCTTGAAACTGGCCTTCTACTTCTCGCAGTTCATTTTTAGCTTTGAATATGTTGGTCTCAGTAGGAGGGTTGGAAAATAAATATTCTTCCAGTCTCTTTTCTGCAACAAGTAACTTGCTTAAAATATCTGAAAGATAATTTAAATAATGTGTTAATTATGATTTTTCTGTCACATAAACTGACATTTCACAGTTAGTTACAGTAGCCACAGCATCCATAGTCTTTGTGCATGAATCAGAACAGCAAAAACCCAACTTCTTTCAACTTTTGCTAATTTCTGAAAAGACATCAAAATACATACAAATCTTAAATATGCTGATGCAGAATACTTCCTTTTGATCGTATTTTTTTCATTTCTCACATGGTTGTAAAACTTTGATTATAACTCTTCAAAAAACAAATACGAACGCAAAATTTTGAACAAACCGAGATCATATTATTAAAAGAAAGTTTCGAAAAAACACCTCAGTAACTTTCTCAAATGATAGGCCCAATATCTGTATTGGTCCTAACACTTCCTCCCTTTGGTCAAAATCTATCAAGTTTTGAAACAAACAAAAACTCGTGTTTATGCAGATGCAAATTATCCCTGGGGTACTTTCATTCAAAGTGAGTGTAGATTTGCGTCGCCTCATGGCCCCCTTTTTTCAGCTAAAATGTTTAGGATGTACATTTCCAGGACTTTTTTTACCATGGGGTGAACACTTCCAGCAGTTTTTTACCATGAGGTATACTTTTCAATTTTTTTTTACCATGGGATATGGTTTTCGCAAAAAATTTTTACCATGGGGCATATTTTTGGAAAGGAATTTTTACCACAGGTTATGGTTTTTTTTACCTGGAGCCTCACATCCCCAGCAAGTTTTTTGTCAAGTACCCCCCAGGAAACTACGGAATAATTAATTTAATACACCATAAATGTTTATGGTATTAAAAATCAGGAAAAAAAAATGCAGAAAAAGACATTATTGAGTATTTGTATTATATACCTCATATCTACAGGAAAAAATTCTAAACATAAAATTTACTTTTAATTTTGAAGATTTATAATAATAAGAATGGTTTGCATGTATAGTAATTAGTATAGGGGGGAGCAACGTATGACAACACGCTATTGGCTTATGCACTCAAGTACAGCGTCACTACAAAGAACCCCAGGTCAGTCAGATTTCATCCGATGTCAGTGTAACTGTAAACACTCGGCAACCATAGCATTAGCCTGTGTACAGGCTGAGGAAGGACCCCTGAAAGGACTAATTATATATAAGGATTTAATATATTGATACTTG
>JAOXYB010016332.1:0-19162 GCA_028565635.1 Phoronis ovalis | reverse complement strand
ACAGTAGATCTAAAAAATCTTAAATACATTCATGCTAGGAGTACAAAAAAGGAAATAATCGCCCCCTCTCTAATAATTGCCCCCCTCTAATAATTGCCCCCCCCCTAAAAGCATTTATTTTAAATAATTGCCAAGGGCGATTATTAAAGAAAATACGGTAGGTGCCTTTAAATTAACATTTTTTCGGCCAGCTTTGGAACTGACCAAAATGTTTGGTAGCTAGTGAGCAATGTTTGGTAGTGGTATACTCCTGGTGCTCTGTGCCTATATCGATCTTCAACACTGACTAGTCCAATAATCATGTAAATTTCCCGCACTGGCATATTTTAAACAATTAATGCTAACAGTAACAGCATGTCTCCACGAATTCGTCTTCCGCCATGACTTTAGGGTAGTGTTTGCGCATTTCTTGTCTATATATGTTGGTGCAGAAGTTCCAAATTATGTTTGGAGTAGTCATAGTTAAAGTTCATTAAGCACACAGTGTCAGGGATATAATATTTTAGCTCGTATGGTAAGGATTACATACTTGTTGGAGCGTTGGTCTCGAGGTTGGTCTCTGTTTTTTTGTCAATTAAATTGAACAGAATACTGTGAACTCTACCTGGCCAAAACTGATCTTGGAGTGAAATATAACTTCTTCTTTTAAACAAAACTCTATTCATTTAGGTAAGCTTTGAGCAGAAACATTCAACTGTTCCAGTATACAAGTGTACATCTCAACATGGGTCCTTTAATTGAGTTGCCATGTTTGAATTGAGTCGAGGTCAACAGATTGCTTTGATAGGAGTAGCTGTTCCAACTGCTGCTGCACTGCTGTATTTGCTGTTAAGAAAAGATGACGATGGTAATTTAAACTTCCAAAAAAAAGTTTGCATAGTAGGATGGACACTGGGGGGTCCTTGGCAAATTTTTGGTACAGGTATGAGACCAAGGTCTCAAAACCCTATATCTGTGGTAAGCATGCTATTGCTAAAAAAATACCGTGGTAAGCGCTCAATGGTAAAAAACATCCTGTGGTAAGCACATATGCCTAAAAGCATACCTCTTAATCAGCACCCATGGCTAAAACATATCCTTTTAATAGCAGTAATGAGCTAAAACCATACCTGTCGTAAACACCTCAGGCTGAAATATATACACTGTTGTATCAGCAATGACCCTGAAAAACCATACCCCATATGTTGATAGGATTTCCAACTATTGCTTAAAGTAGATAACAAGTACCAGAATCTGATGTAGATTGATTATTTTATTTTAACTTAATATACTTTTCTCTGTGTTCAGTAGACGAAGAGAAGAAGGAATCCATTGTGACATCTCGACAGACTGTTATTAAAGTTAAAGTTCCTAGAAATGTGGTTGGATCAGTTATTGGCAGACAAGGTTCTAATATTAAAAAGGTAATAATAGTGGTCATTTATGTCAGTTCCATAATTCTAAAAGACTGATCAGGGGCATTCTTTTGAACAATAGGATATTTTTTGAAATCTATTTGACTGTTTAATCTCCATAGCTATTTCAATTTACCGGTACTAATAATCTAACCTTAGTTTATTGAAAAAATATGCAAAGTACAATTATTATACTAAAAGGCTATACAAACTGATTTATATTTTCAAATTTTCTGATAGTGTACACTGATACACCTTTGCATTTCAATAGGTCACTTATAATGGTATATACATTTGCTGATACATCACCATAATAATACAGATGCATTTTTCTGTAGAAAGTTGATTAAGTTGAAGGGTAATCTGCCGCGTGTTGAATATCAATCAATTTGTTGCATAATGTGCCTGTCGGTTTTTAAATAGAAAATTATCATTTTATAGATTCAAGAAGAGACAGGTGCTAGAGTCAACTTCCAGGATGAAGCTGTGGGAGACGAAGAAAGACTTTGTGTCATTTATGGCACACAGATGTCTGCTTCAAGAGCAGAAATACTTATTAGAAAGTTGATTGTTGATCAGCCTGCTATTGAGGAGTCACACATCAGTGTGCCACAGAGTGCAGTGGGGAGAATCATTGGTATGAGTTTCAAAATAACAAAAAATCCTGCATAAACACAACCCGTACTAAAAAACCAGATGCATCCAAGGTTATCAAGAATATCATCCTGACAACCATTTCACACTTTGTCATTTTTCAGTCGGAACCCTTTACGATGAGTGCTGCTACGTACTGAAAGCCATCTTTTTGTTGAGGGCTCCGATTTGGATGTTTATGGATATTGACCTTTCTTTACGCTTCAGCAAAAACACTATATGAATCTTTTTCTAACTTTTTTACTGGACATTATTTCTTAAAAATCACAAGACAACTGGAATTTTGTCCTTGAAAGTTTATTATGCTATGATCAATATGTTGCAGACTCTGTGAACTTATTCCATTAAAGAAAAACAGGTGATGTGTATAATTTTAGGAAGAAATGGAGATACAATATTGACCTTTCTTTACGCTTCAGCAAAAACACTATATGAATCTTTTTCTAACTTTTTTACTGGACATTATTTCTTAAAAATCACAAGACAACTGGAATTTTGTCCTTGAAAGTTTATTATGCTATGATCAATATGTTGCAGACTCTGTGAACTTATTCCATTAAAGAAAAACAGGTGATGTGTATAATTTTAGGAAGAAATGGAGATACAATCAGAGAGTTGTGTTATGCATCACACGCCAAGATAAGGGTGCCAAGAGAAAGTCGTCAAGACCAGGATGTTCTAATATCTATAAAGGGTACAATAGCTCAGATTGAAAATGCAAAGGTGAGACTATAACTTTGTAGATAATGTTTTACCAAGTTTAGTGACATTAGATATAAGTAGCATGTTTATTACATGATATACTTCATTCCATTTCACTCGACTCTTGTTTTTACTTGATTATCAGATTTTTTGTTATTAGTTTTTGTTTTTATGGTAAGGTTAACAATTAATGCCTTAATATTTGGTAAAACAGAATGTTGTTCTTTGTACACTTCTTTGATAATCAAGTCAAGAATTGTTCATGTTTGTAATATTACAAACTTATTCTATTTTGAACCTGTTAATATACAAAAATAAATTCACTTTTTTATTTATTGTGAGATTTTACTTTTTTGAAATATAAATTGATTAACCCAAATGTTCAAATCATAACATCGAAGCCCAGGCTGTTATACGCTGTTTTTGCCAAAAAATAGTGCAATAAAAATTCCTACAACCTGATTGGCCAGCTCAGAAATTCCTTGACATCTACGCCTCATTGCGGATAAAGTTCGGTCCGGCTTTATAAATATTCACATGCTAAAATCTATCGAAATTTGCATGTAATTGATGATAGCAAAACATTTTCCAATTTAAGTTTGATTTAGTTATAAAAATTATCAAAGAAAGTTAAAATTTTCATGAAAAATAACAGAACATAGAACAGGTACCTTTAAAGTATTGATATTACGAGACGAACTTCTCAGTGTCTTAGTATTTCATATTATGTAAGTCAAGAAGATGTTGCCACTATAAACTGTTTATTCACATTTTTTTAACATTAATTAAAATTACATACAGGGATTGATAGAAGAAAAATTAATGGAAGAAGAAGCTTTCCGTGCCAAAGCAGCATTAGTTGCCAGTAATCGCCAAGAGAGGGGTAAACAGAAGACTAGTCAAGATCATAAGCAGGAAACTAAACCAAAAGGTACTGATAGTGAACCATATTTTGTAACATACTGATAGTGAACCATATTTTGTAACATACTGATACATTTTATACTTCTACTAAGTGATTAACTCTTACTTCTTTGTACGATACCCTTTGTAAAATAGCTAGACTACAATGGATATTTTGAAGGTGGATTGATTAAAATGGAAGCAAAACCCTTTTGTGCAACCTATCTTGAATCCTTGATTCCCGGGAGGTTACTCTTGTAAATATACCGGGAAATATACATACGGGAGGGGAGATGCAGCCCCCACTTCAAACATGAGACACTTGCACTACCATTTTGCTTAATTTTAAGTGTTTGTTACACTACCTGTCAAAATTTTGGAACGAAAAATGGGATCTGGCGATACGGAACTCGCGATTCTTACGAGTAACTGGATTTTTACGATTTTTCAAAATGGTAAAATCAAACAGAAAAAATAATCACCCTTTCCTGGACTAAAAGGTATTTCTGAAAAATAGCAAGGGGGTTAATTTACCTAAAATTTTCTGACTCAAGTTAGCAAATAGTAAAAACACCCTATAAGAGAGGCATCTGCCGTCTGGGAATATTTAAGTAATCTCTCCAGGCATTTATTAAGATTATGAACACAGTTATCAAGTTATCTTACAGCAAAACATTTTTAAAAATAGATCTGCCCTACAGAGATTTGTGGTATGTTCCCAGAATTATTCTTATTATTCATGATAAGTGCCGCTATTAGTGTACATTATTTTGTAGTAATGCTTGTTTGGATTGTATCACAGTCAGTTTAATAGTTTTCTTTGTTATTTTGTCTATTAACACAAAGGTACTGGTGATATTTCGCAAAAAACGCACGGGATATGTGAAACTGCATCTGTTCCTTCTAACAAGACCTTTTTTGAAGTTTATGTGTCAGCAGTTGACACAGCAGGTCATTTCTGGGTTCAAATATTGCGCTCTACTGCTATACAGCTGGACAAGGTAGTAGAAGAAATGACTCTGTATTATGATGGACAGGAAGGTGATAGTAACAAGGTAAGCTGTGTTATTTTGATGAGTCACAAAGATATCTGTTTCCGTTAATAGAAGCAGTTAATTTATTTTCATATGTAGCAATGATTGTGAATTAATTTGAAACTCTGAAGATCTGAGGTCAACTTTGCAATTTGGTTTTCTGCATTGGCCAGATAAAACACAAATAATAAAAACACAGGATTTATACCAAAAAAAGCTACCCTCACATAGTTGAGACAAGAGAAGTACTACCTACATTTACATTGGGGCGAAATGAAATTGTGAACAATGTAGGTGGCACATCTCTGCTAACAACAAATTAACAGGTTTTTTCAACCTTTATAAGTTCAACAAAAAAAGTCTTTTGGAATTATTATAATGTGAGACAGTTTTTATAATTTAACACTGAAAAAGTGAACTGTGTATAAATGTTCACTATTTGTGTCTTTAACTTGGTGGGGAACTCAGCCTGCAACTATTAATAACTTTGGACTATCTATATATAATACATATGACCTATGAAACACCAAGAAAGAGTACTCTTTAATATATAAAAGTTTTAAGAATGTGATTTATCTCAGCTTTTTTTTGGAAAATGACAGAATGATATGTAACTATGAATAAATAAGTGAATTGAGACTTATTTCACTTGTTTAATGCTTATTCGGTAGAGGGCCTGTATGTTCTGTTTTCTTACAGGTGCTATCAGTTAAAGTTGGCGATTTGGTGGCAAGTCAATTCGAGCATGACAGTTCTTGGTACAGAGCTCGAGTAATAAAGGTTTTGGAGCAAGGACAAGTAGATATGTATTATGTTGATTACGGAGACAATGGTATAGTGTCAATAGATCAAATAAGAATGCTAAGGTAATTTACTCAGTGTGACTATTTGTCTGACAAGAAGATGTTACAGTTTGTGCTTGTAACTTTCAAGGCAAGTTAATGTACTTTGCAACAGTTTTTCGAAAACAGACATTTAGCATCGTTTCAACGGTTATAAAGTTTAAATAAATTAAAATTAATATATTCATATGGCAACTTAAAATATTTCACTGACCATAAACTTTAGACATTTCTAGTTTTTAATTTGATATATTTGCTTGTTGATTGCCAATTCTGATAAAGACATTTAAACATGCACTACCAACTGTTCTTGTAAGCACAATTTTCCAGAATTACTCGTTGAGCAAGGGCCTTTCCATCTGGGTCCTTTGGTCCTTGCTCAACAGACCTGGGGAGTGCTCCTGGTAAATAGTGCTTAATATGAGATGAACTTGTGGCACGTGTCCAAAACAACTCAGTTTATGTCGTATTGGTGGGTGTTAGGTAGTCTTTAGTTACAAAGTGCTAATCAGTTGAAGTTAGGCAGTCTTGATTTACACGTACCAGTTTTTGTTTCATTATTTTTAGACCTGATTTTCTAAGTCTACCTCTCCAGGCAGTGGAGTGCTACCTGGCAAACGTGGAACCTATAGGTATAAATATCCTTTACATTCTTTTCAACTAACTTTGTTTCCTTTATAAAAAATTAATCTTTCAAATAATTTTAGCATTAATGGAAAATACAATCTGTCCAGGTTTTGGTAGATGTCATGTTGACATAAATAAAAGTCAACTTCAGTTCAACAAATGTATTCATAAAAGTTTTCATTTTAATTGTAATCTGAAATTCTGTAAAATCTTGTTCACGTTTGAACTTCACAAAATTTAGTACACCTAATATCTAATGTTACAAAGACTTTATTTTGGCAGTTTGGGTCCCCTTCTTCTTTGTGTGCGATGTGTAACATCTGCACTATTTGCAATAAATGCTTTAATTTATGTAATTGTCAGCGAGTTTATGAACTTACGACTGTCACAGTATTTACGACAAAGGATGCAAGTTAAACCCGTTTATTACAAATTGTAGCATTTAATATGTTTGGATTCCCCTATTGACGATACCTAGTGTATGCAATTAGTGTGTTTTAAACTACACTACACTATCATATTTTATTAACCCAGCTGCATGTTTCTTGTAGTAAATACACTTCTAGGTGGTAACTGGTCAGACGAATCTTGTGATCTATTTGAAGAGTTATCTCATGCAGCCAAGTGGAAAGTGATTATGGCTAAAACTGTTAGCTACAAACAGACAGAGGGTATAACCATACCATGTCTGGAACTTGTTGATACAAATGGTGAAATGGTAAGAGGTTGATTAATGAGATTAACAGACAGAAGTTTATTTAAATATTCTTACAAGTATTGTGCAATTTTGTAATAGCGCAACTCCTGTACAAATTAAGAAATAACCAAAAAAAGTTTGCTAGGGGTAACAACTAAGATACTGATGTCTTGAAAGTATTACATGTCATTTAATCTATTAGTACAAGCCAACTTATAATTTATGTAATATTAAGTTCTAAGGGATGACGTATTTTGTTCACAGACTGTCATGATTTTAAATTTCAGTTATATTTCTTCAGTCTCTTGCTAGGTGATGTATGTCTTTAAGGAAATATTAATACTAAAATTACATTAAAAAATTCTATTACATTTTTAGGATGTGAATATCAATGAAGAATTAGTGAAACGAGGACATGCCGTTTCGAATAATGAAACATCATTCTGAAGAATTCTTCACTTCATCCATCCCAGGTAATGCTGTGCAGAGCAATTATTTTGTATGCTGTAATTACAATATTAAGGTCGCTAGATGGGGTGTGTACATTCCAAATAGTAATATTTAATATTAATTTCTCTTTGTATGCATGTAGTCTGTGATATTTACCAGTTGAAATGTTAATAGCAAATTGGAATATTTAATTTTCTATTTTAATTCCATTTCAGCACGGAGATGCATCAAGAGTTTCTGTTACTCAAATTACAAACAGACAGTTACTATATTAAATTAAGACTTCTGTTTGGTTACGATGCAAAACGGAATAGAAAGTATTGCTTCTGATGTTAAGTTGAGAGCAATTTTACATAGAAAAGACTTACGTAATTTAAGTTTATATTTTACTTATTTTGGTATACAAGAAAACAGAATGTGTAGATAAAAGGAAGAGTGCCTTGAAATTGTTGTCCAGACAGTCCCACTTGGGTATATGATTTGCATTCTCTATCTAGTGTTTCACTGCTTTCATATAATACTTCTTGGACCAGAACCGGTTTTTATTCAATTTACACATGAGCTGTTCAAGAGACTAACAGACCGCATATCCCAGGAAAACATAACCAGGAGGTCTAACAATAGTTAAAAACCATATGACTATGGCTGTCTTTAAGATGTTCATTGTTGAAATGTGAGTACTAGCAGTAATTAGAAAAAATACAACTATGCTGGCAAAATTGGTTTTACAACCATTGTGTTATTTTACTGGAAAATAAAGATTTTTAAATATTAAGATTTTGTCTAAAATAATAGATAAAAGTAAAAAAACTTCAATTGAGTCGCCATTTAATGTAAAAAAGTTCCATGCATCATAACTGACCGTCTTATTTGCCATAACAATAGCAAGTAAAATATAAAACATGATTAATTACATGAGCACTGGTATATAATGGGAAATATTTTGTTTACATGAGATATCTCTGAAGAGAAATATACTTGCCAATATTTACCTGCAAATGTTTTAAATTACACAAGCACACCCACTGTTTTCAAACTTTGTCAACCGACAATTTAATAATATCTAGTTGCTCATTGGTAATTCATATTAGCATCACAAATACTGTTCAGAACAGATTCTGTATAATTAAATAATGTTTTGTATCCAGAGATTGATCACTTTGACTTTGTGTACTTTTTAATGTTTCTTCTGTGCATCCTTTTCATAAATTATTGCCGTGAAAGACCTGAAAAAACAAACAAAAGGGATTTTAAGACAACGGATAGCACATTTTGGACATATTCTGCAATGTTTAAGTAGACAGTATTTGAATATATTATTTTATCTTGCCTTTCTTTTATCAAACTATATGTATCTAAGTTATAGTGCATAGCAGTAATTTAATGCCTTGGGGTCACACAAAACTAAACTACAGCATATTAATTAGTTTTTTTTAATATTTCAAAATTTAGATCCTTTTTAAATGCTCTAGTTGACAAAAGATTTAAAAAATAATTCTAACCAAATGCAACTATCCCAGAAAGCTTTCAGCACTACTTTTATATACAGTCAAATTAAACTATTATATCTTCTTGGTAATTATTAGCATTATTTGCTACAAGCAGTTTCTCATATGACTACTTACTCCTCGAATATGAGTGCTACTTTGTAAACAACCCAAATCAGTGCAGCAAGGAGGATACCACTCTGGCTTTTTTGTCTACATTACAATACAGAATATCAGACATTAACAAACAGGAAAACGTAGTCATAATATATAAACACCAATCAAGCCCATTTAGTGCTGAGCCATAAAAGATACCTTGAACACCCAGTGTATCTTACAACCTGCTTTGATTTTGTATTAAAATAACACAATACTCAATGTTTTCTTTAATACTATATGAATATAGGACCCACTGTAATATTTTTGCAAAGGCAGACTCTGAGGTAGTAATCCAAACTAAGACGAAGCAAAATTAATTCAAAATCTCATATTATGGAAGCTAAAAAAATTAAAGATATTTGAATGTAAATCTAGAGGACACGACAACATTTTAGCAGCAGATGATGCGTAACAAAGTTTTAATTTTACAATTAAACGCAAATACGAGCTTTTCATCAGCACCTCACATTCCTACCCAAAAAAGAAGAGGATCACCATAGATGTGAATCCCTGTGCAGAAGGTAGTCCTACAAAGAAAATGAAATCTCCGGCCATTCTCTACATTTCTGGTAGGCTTGTTTTAGTAATAATCATGACTTTGATTCCTTTGTGCGATATGACCACTTTTGTATTTTTGCTATGAAAGCTGCGACTATTATTTTATAGCACAAATACAGGCCACCCTAACCAGCGTGGACTTTTACAGTCAATCCTCACTCGCACCTGTTTCCTCACATTCCAACACTTTTTCTGGTTTTCACATGGGAACTCCTGCTACATGAATTGTCATTTCGGTGTATTTGCATAAGTTGTCAGGAACTTGAACAGCAGGTTCCAGTCTATGGAATTGTTTCAAGTCTCCAAGATTGCTGTTTGAGTTCCCAGCAAGTTACCAGAAAAAGTGTTCACATGGGAGGAAATAGACGCGTGAGTGAGGATTGACGGATCAATTCCATGCTGGTTAGATAGGTCGGAAATACTTACATAAGCGCAGTTCCAAGAAAATTCATGGTAGAGCCAACATACATTGGGTTATCTAATATATTAAATGGAAAACATGTCACACGTTGATCCATGAGTATATTAAAATAATCACCTACAGAATGAATAAGAATTTAATGATATATCAAACTTATTAAATAATATATTTTTTTTAAATTAAAAACACAAATACAAGGGTTTTTTGTTTTCCTAAGACAGCGGTTGCCTGCTACTACTAATTTTGATACTTGCCTTGAACATATAATTCCAAAAGGATCAGCAAATGCTGCACAGGTTAAATATAGTTGTATCATATAGCGATATGTATTCAAGTTTCACCTAAAAATGTTCCTGTAATTCCCAAGGCCCAAGAACTTGTAAGTACAAAAACTGAACCAACAACTATAGCTGTGTAACCAAGCCATGTTATCCATTCTTGATCAAGGGCACTCCATCTTGGTTGACTTTCAACAGCTAGATGGAATCTAATAAATGAGAAATAACAGAATGAAAGCATTCTAGAGCTAATTTTAAATATTGGGAGTAAACTTACAGCCTATCATACTTCATGGAATCATCCCTCCAATACTCCAGCCACATGTTCTGTTCATGACCAAAATAAGTAAACTACCACACAAAATCACACTAATAATAACATGCAATCGGTAAGCACTATTACTTGTCTGTTTTAGGTGACATAAAAAAAACTTCGAACTTCTGATAGTATAATGTCTATAATCCTATCTGAGGTAACATCAACTAGTATATAAAATTAATTTTCTATCTTCTGCCAGATTTTTGTACGGAGTTGGTTCCAGTCTGATCAACGAGTGTGTACCCATTGAGAAGCATGTGATCTTGGGATACTATAAGAGTTACAATGACTGTACACTGACTGTACACTGACTGGTAGTAGTGACACATTCATATATTATTATATAATTAAATTAGTTTTATGCTTTCTAGTAATCTTACCTCCAATCCCTACTAAATCCTATACATAAAATTGTAACTGCCACCACATAGCAACCAGTGTATGGAGAACCAAACAATTTAGTTATGTTGTGCGTCCGGTATTCCCATCGTGCCACCTTTGAAAAAAATTTGCATTAATATTAACATTTAGCTACTAGTATAAAATGAAATTAATTTGTTTGAATGAAAAATGTTAACATAAATAATGATGTGCATGAAAAATATTTTGTACACAAATAATGACTTTCACTTAGTTCATGGGCAATAGGTCTAGCATGTATTAGGAAGTGGTGCCATTTCATGCATACAAGGTATGTGATATCACAAGAAATGCTGGAAAAATGTATAAGGTGCAAGAAGAAGTGATAAAATGGAACTGGATAAGTATTTTCTTACTTTCTTTTGCCAATGATGTCACCTAAGCTAGCAACCTGCCCCAAACAACAACGGGAAACAAGTGATCGTGTAGATATTTGAGAGTACTAACAACTGTTACAGCAGAACAACATATTTTGACTGACAAAAATATTACAATAGTATTTTAAACAGAAACGAACTAAAAAAAACATGATGAAATAATTTCTGCTATATGCAACTTTGTATTGAAAATTCATACCCTCGACTTAAAAATACAATCAGTACACTATAATTTATTCATTTTTTTTGTAAATGTATTCATTTCATAAAACGAGCACCAAGTGACCTATTGCATTATACCAATGGTATCAAGGGGGGGCAGTTGTGAATAAAAATCAGCGAATGGTGAAAGAAGTTTTGCATTTATACTGGACAGTAGATTAATGTGATAGATAGATCATTATGTGGTAGATTATAATATGTGGTTTCTAATGTAAAAAGAAACAGCAAAGGAATTTTTAATTTTGGAGGTGTTTACTCAGTTGTATTTAGAGTTAAGAGTATAACACAGGAAACACAGCATCACTGACATTTCTCCCACCTTTCTTGCTATAAGAAACACTTTAACTAACAGGGAATGATATGTTAAAGGTGATTGAAATGAGTTTTATTTCTAATAGGTATAACAAAAGCATAATTATATGATACAATCTTATTGCAATATAAAACATTTTTACTGTGACAAAGTTTTTTTTGGCAGTTAATTATCATATGCATAAACTTCTACAAAAAGTATGATTAAAAGAGAATTAGAATAATATTTAAATTAAATCATTTGACATGGAAGTTACCTTTACGCAATGATTTTTAACAAAAAAAAATGTTATCAAATCTATCTAGTGATCCTGAATTACTGTTGGAAATTCAAGAATTACCAGTGTTTGCAAAAACTGATCTATAATCAGATAGTATGTTAAAATTAAAGCAATACAATCTAAGTGTTTTCAGTAACTATCTACCACTAAAGCTTTAGTTGACTTTATTGACCTGCATGGTGTAATGGCAAATTACAATAGTTAGTGTGTTTAACAATCAATACTAGAAAAAGTTTCTATAAAAAATTTACACAAAGCTTGATTTTATTGTATGATCAGCGCGTAACCAGGTAAGTTTATATTTGCAAATTAAATTTTACACTTTTGTAAATTAAAAATTTCTTGATATAGTAGTGTTACCAAAAACAGGCTGTATATACCCTTAACTTGTAAATTTATCAAACTAGCAGTTTATACATAGAGATTATTACATTCAGATTTTAAATAATTTATTATATCAAATGAAAATATTCGAAATAACATAAAATTAAGATTAATTGATGTCTAAACTAATTTCCATTTCTTAATAATTTAACAATCCAACTTTTACATAAATAAACTATACATACTATTATTAGTTAAAAAAGCATGGTGCAATTTTGGTATGTCTGTTTGTTTAAATTGATTGTGTTTCTTTTCTGTATTGGTCGTGATATTTACATTGCACAGTAAAAAAATGGTGCAAATATCTGTGTATTAATTTTGCAATTTAATATGAATTTCTAATAGTTGGAATACCATGGGCTGTCGAATTCAAAAATTTCTATAATATAGTCAACAAAACAGATGATTTTTTATTTAAAAAATGTATGTTTCCGATAACACAACCCTAATTTAAACCCATCAACCATAATATTTTTTTTGCATATTTTTGAGCAAATACCTGTGTTGTTATTATTTTTGTGGTGTGTTATGATTTGGACAACAAATTGTAAAAATGCTTACCTACCGACCCTATTGTTTTACCTCATGTAATAGGACCCATACAAAAGTTTTTTTACTAGGACGTGTTTTGCTAGGACGTGGTAAAAGCTTCCCCATTTACTCCGCCACCTTATCCTAAGGTTATGTCTCCAGATATAGTAAAATAACCACCTGTCATAATACACAAATATACCATTCATTTACTTTACTTTTGAAAGTATGAAAATGAATTTCTCTATTACAATTGAAATCAACACACTAAATAAGTAGATTATTTGTTGACTCATAGGTACAGGATAAGGTATATCAAATTTGGGTAGAAAAAAAGTAGAAAAGATGAAAAAAAGCAGTAAAATAGCTTTATATAATGCACAAATTAAAATGGAAGTACTGATTTCCTCCAGAATGAAATTTGATTCTCATCTACTATTAATGGAAACTGTTTGAAATTTAAGGTTCATTTAATTTAAACTGATTACAATTTGTTGTAATGGCACATATAAACAAACAATGTTTACAATAAACACTATCCTATTTTTGTTATGTGGTCAATATAAACAGTTTTGACTGTACCTCTATAAAATTCAATTATCATAACTCCTTACCAATATCCATGGTTTGGTTATCACTTTACCTATATATACATATCCTAGGTGAGTATTAAGGACTTAAAGGATCATATCTGTTGTACACATATTCCATTTAGGAATTGGCACTTACCTAATCTGCCTTATAAGAGGTTAATCTCTTGAATGAAATGCCTGAGTGATTTTCGAAATGACAATGCAGAGGGCACAAGGTAAACTATGAAAAAAAAGTATTCAATGTTGTAGTTAAAGAAACCCTGTAACACACCCAACACAATACTAACATGTACCTGTATTTATATAAAACATGTAATAGTTCATACTACAATAAGGTTTTTTGATTTGTTACTGAAAGCTAAAAACTATCAAATTTCATTTATAATTTAGTTCATAATAATCGTAGATTAGTCATAAAGCATGGTAAAAAAAGGAAGCTAGTTTAACATCGAATGGCAACATTTTTATTTGTGGTGTCTGCACGAATGAACTAATAGGATTTTTATTTGCAAACAAGATTGGGCCATAGAGTTGAGGAATTTGTTCATCCAGTTTAGTAAGGGGGGGGAGGGGGCTTAATTGGATATTGAAATTAAGCTCATTTCACAGAAATTCTGGCTTAATATCCATTTTGTGGTAAAGATAATATCCAGCATCGGACATTAAGTGAACAGAAAACAATCAAGATCAGCAGATGAACAGTTTCATAAAGTACATTCTAAAATTGTCAACTAATATTTTTTAGAATTTATGATGGCAAGCTCAAAGCTCAGATGTTACTCTAGGGAACTATTTTTAAGTTGCTACGTTTTGGTCACTTTTTGTGCAATGACTTAAACAATTCAGTGCTGTTATAAATCTACATTTTTTTTATTGCACAATTTAACCTTCTCATTTTTTCAGGCGATTATTGCATTTAATTTCGGCTCTTGCATGAGCTATGGTATAGTGGTGGAGTAGATATGTGCCACTGACAAGAAGCAGAAAGAGCTTGTAATCCTTTTGTGTCATCACTGCCATTGATTGATTAAAATGGCCAGTAAACTTCTGATGGGGGCATCCAAACTCAAAATTGGAGTAGCAAGTAAGTAATCGTTGGCCTACATTCTTCAAACTAAATATCACTTCAAAACCTGGTATCAAACATGTCTCTCAAAGTTATGTATTCTACAACATTTTACAGGTATTCTACATAAAATCTTGTTTTAAGAGGAAAGTTTATATATTTTACTGTATTCGTCTAACATAGCAATTCCATCATGTTGACAATAGAGCGCAAATTAATACAACCATACTCACAAACCTATCTCCGAAAAGTTGGTGTGGACGTTCTGCTCAGGAATATTTATGGAATACGGATTATGGTGGTCGATTAAGCAAAATATATCGTTAGGGAGCTTGCTTTGCAAATGATATATTACATAGAATACAAATCCCCCATAATTTTCTGACAAACAGTAATCAAAGGACACATTGCATAATATTTTGAAAACTAAGAAGTATAAAGCTGTTACGACCATAAAGTTAATTTCACCTGTTTGTGTTATTCATGGCCATCAAAGTAACACAATTTTAAAGACTGTTCTTGGCCTGGTGTTTGCACTGGACAACAACATGACATCACCTGCTCCATACGGTCAAAGTTGCAGTTCCCGCTCTGCAGAAGTTATAACTATCACTGCCATTGATATAGTGTCATTTTAACAAGTAATATTTAATTATTGAAGTTGATCATGTGTAGAAGTTAAATATATGCAACCATGCACTCACCATGTTCCAAAACAAAGGGTTAAAAATTATGTGAGCTATGGCTATCCATAAATTTGGGTCCTGCAAATTTACCAGAACTTGAAAAGGCAATTCCATCTGCAATGAAATGTTTTATTTATATTAAAATAATGATACCTTTAATTAGCACTGATGCCAATAACAGAATTATGTGTCAGGAACTGTTTTGTTTTGGTTGGGTAGATGAATAAAGAATTAACATTAACAATGAGCATACAAACCTCTGCAATATTTTAAAATTGTACCTTCCATGGACTTTACCTAGTACTATATCGTGTAAGATCGCAAAGCTAACACTAAAATTATACACAATCAGTAGCCCTTTCTTGATGGGTATGTCAAAGTCTGTATTTGAATTTCATAGTCCAAACTATCAAAGGTTTAAAGTGGGCATGATAACTGCAGAACTTCAATAAAATATTGTTTGTTAAATACTGCTTCCTGAGTATACTAATTGAAATACTAAATTAATATAGATTACAAAAAATATGGTATTTTTTGCACACCAACATGCATAGCAAGATGACAATACAGCGTTTTAGAAAGAATTGCATGAGCACATGGAGAACTACATCATTAGTCACAAGGTTTTTATCCATGACTGGTGGCTCCACCAAGTGCACACAAATGGTGTATTTAACAATTACTGTTAAAAAGTATCACTGTAACATACTAAAGGTCTGTTTAACAATGTCATGCAGGTGTTCAATCCCATATCTACTGTTCTTTAATGGATAAAAAGTCAAATTTTTGTCATAGATTTAGAAAAGACAAAATATCCTCCAAAACACCTTTATCAAAGTGAAAGTGAGGTAGAGACCTAATATGCACAAGCCCATTAAAATTTTTCCTAGCACATAGTATTTCCTAGCACATAGTATTTCCTAGCACATAGTATTTCCCAAAAAATGTAAAAAACTCTGGTTGGGAGTTTTAAACAGTAAAACAATTTTCTCACCAGGTAGATCATAGGTAAATTACTAAATCCACCTGGCGAGAAAGTCCAAAATTGGTGTTGTGTCATGTTAAATTTCTATCCAAGGCAGGTTTCTAACATTTTAAAATGAATTTAGAATGGTTGGTATTACAAAACTAAACTTAACAAATGTGTCCTTTGTGATGTGGGATCCAACACCAGTGACATGTACATCAAACAAATTCAAGAGGTAAAATTCTCAGGACTTTGATTTGGCAGAAAAATGAAACTATGCAACACTTGGTGTTGAGAAATAAAACAATTAAAGACACTGGCTCTATTTTCTTTGTTTTATTATTTTTTTGTAATGAAAATTTGCATTTTCTATAACAAATTAATGAAATATAAACTGGAAATTGTTTTTGCCCGGATTTGGAATTTTAGAGTGGGAAAGTTATAAACTCAGTTCAAGTTATTAATGACGTACGTTTAGGAATTTCCTACGTTAACCAATCAGGTTTTAGGAATTCTGTAGCGTGTGACGTACCACCCATGTTCAGCTGTGGCACTGTAGCTTGTATAGACAGAGATGTCTCGCCCAAATGTGACAGTTAAAAATAGTAGTTTTCACAACAGGGTGTTCCCATCTATATCTTAACAGTAGTCTCAATTTCATGAGTTCGAGCTACGCATCAGACAAATTCTTACCGGTGAGGCTTGCCAAACGTCACGAATCCTTGTATAGCAACCATAGTGAAAGTGACCAACCGTCCAAAAATATGTAATCATTAACATCTGAGTTCAAATGCTATACTCTATGTCTATCGCAACTAAACTTTGATTACTCAGAAGTTATTTGGAAATCCTGTGCTGTCATACACACAGGAATTCCTAACAGCTAACTCTCTTGACAAAATGTTTATATACACGACTATCGTCCATACATGCATAAAAAGCGCCACCTGTGTGTGGGTCAATTTCTATATAAATTGCTACCAATGAGCTTAGGACTATCTAAGCAGCAACTGCATATTTTGCTAAGTATCAGGTTAGATATGTTATGTGTACATAATATTATCTTCCTATAGACAATTCAAAACAACATACTCATTTTTTAATATTTTTATAATGAAATAGAGCCATTGTATATATAGTATATCCCAGGATATTCTCCAGTTAGACCAGTACTACTGCAGGCCTGGATTGCATGACCCACGTACTACAGCTTAAAGACCTGCCAAAAGATCATGGTGCCACATTAGTTCTGCAAGTATGACCTACTATGGAAGCCTATGGCTTGTCTGTAGGGTCCTGGCCACCTCATATCTCAAACCAGCCGAAGTTCAATTAGCCTTTACGCATGCAACTAGCCTTCACGCATGCGCAATAGCATAATATCCGACATGCAATGGATGAACGAACCTTCAAGATTGCATTTCGGATTTTACGCTGATGTGCTGTTGAATCTTTGATTAAGTTTAACTTAAGATAATATCTAGATACGGTGGCAATCAGAAAGGAATAGTCAAGGAATATATAGAAGCAAAAAACTTTGGGTGGAATTCATTTATTTAATTAAGAAAGTAAGTGTTTTCGAACATCGGCTGGTTTGAGATATGAGGTGGCCAGGACCCACGGACAAGCCGTAGGCTGTCCATAGTAGGGTCATGCTAGCAGGACTAGGTACCACATTACCCCAGTCAATATGAAAGTGGGTACGCATGTTCCAACAAAATTTTGTGTGAAAGGGTATGTTTTTCGACCAGCTGGCGCGTTACGCGATTAGGGTCTGTTTTTTTGGCTAAAATCCCGAATAGGGGTGGTTTTTTAGAGGTGTGACACTTCATTAGGGGTGTTTTGTTCCCAAAAATCACTTCCTTAAAGGTGTATTTAAAACAAAATTCACTACCTTAGGGGTGTATTTTTTACTGAATTTCACTTCGTTAGGGGCTTTTTTGAAAACCCATGTTGGAACATTTAATACATATTATGCTATGGCATGATTAGACTGACATCAGTCGTTAGAAACATTGATTGGAGTTTTTTAATAAATGAATTATAGTACATTAAACAGTTGCTAGAATAAACTGGTAATTAAGCTCTCTGCAAATGCTGATTATAATGCTTAAAGTTGAATACACTATATATCATATGTTTATGTGGTCTACTGTATGTTTATGCTTTATATATGTTTCTAACTCCTTTAAATTCAAAGCTAAGACTGTCAGATTATTTTGTCCTTTACATTAAATTTTTAGACAAATCTTTTGAATGATTTTTTAGGAAAATTTTTTTTTTAGAAAAAAAATTATCTTGAATTACAAAGCACTAAGCTTGAGCTGTAAGGGGCCTCGGATAGTTCCTTTAAAAAATAATTTGGGGGTGTAGAAGTGTGTATCGCTGGACATAAATCCATTGAATTATAGTTAAAATATACGGAGTGGCTAAACGTCCGGTTACCGGACGGCGTATCTTGGGGCTAAACGTCCGGACATCCAATTCGGATCAACTTGGCTTTTCCCGTATTGGCGAAATATCTCGAGATCTAAAACCCGCGCATTGCAAGAGGGAGATGGAGCCAATGTTAAAGTTTACAAAGCAATATGAGCATAAAATAAATTCATTATAAAAATTAAAACTCTGGGTGCATGATCACTCTTCGCAGCCTCTGAAATCCTTAAAGATATGGCTCAAAAAAGGGCAATCTATTGACTATTGTATAAGGATTGAACATTCTCAGTTAACCATTAAAGTCCTGGGACGTAAGTGAAGTTTTATTTGACCGGACAAGTAAGTAAAACGTCCGGCAGAAC
>JAOXYB010016321.1:0-19169 GCA_028565635.1 Phoronis ovalis | reverse complement strand
ATACAAAATTGTAGAATGTTTTAATTGTACAATATGGGCCAATGGCCTTTTGTTGATTAAAATAAATAAAATAATAAAAAAAAAAAAAAAAAAAATAAAATAGTTAAAACATGTTTACCCATAGTTCTTTGAATAAAATATAAAGAATACGTACCACTTACAGCGTTTCGAGGTTTTAATATTTTGTTTCATTGAAAGTGTATTCTATATAAACGTAAAGTTAAGATATACAAAATAAATACAAATAACATTAATTTAAAATACACTGCGTATGAATACTTTTAGTATTGTGATGTAGAAAATAATACACTGTCGAATCCTTGTGAATACGTAACGATCCAGTATTTGAAAATGCAGTTCTGCTGTACATGTACAAGTATATTTTAGTTTTTGTCTAGCACTCGCATCTTATAAATCCGGTTATGTTATCATAAAGAAAGAAACAATTTTAAAGTATCTCCCAGTATTCTACAAACCTCTGTCTACATTATAATCCATATTTAAAGTTGATAATTGTAAGTATCGTGATTCATTTAAACAGGGATTAATCACGTAATTATGAGGATATTAGTAGCTTGCTTTGCTCTTTTGATTTTTATTCTAACCAATAATTGAAAATGTCTAAACCGTATACTTACATTACTCCAGGGAATTCGATCTTCAACATACATAGCCTAATAGTGCATGCGTGATCAGGGGTGGTCCCAGGATTTTAGGGAAATCGATTTTTTGAAATTTGCAGCCTTTTTTTAAGTTCGATTGAATCACTAACCCCCACTAAAACCGCTACTTGTAGCGCCAGAAACATGAAATGTTAAAAATAAAATTTATCCCAAAAATCATTTGGCGCCGTATTAAGAAGCGTGTGCTGAAATAACTGAGTAGATATGGCATACAAAATGCATGTATACTTTAGCTTTTTTACTGCAAAACTAAAATGAAAAATACAAAACAAAAATAGAAATATATTGGACCAGCCTTTTTTTATCTACTTACATATTTTCCCACAAATGAAGATTCTTATTATATTGTAATGCTAAAAAAACGTATTTTCGAGATTAAAATTGTTTGTTAATAACTTCGGATCCATTATTCAAATTTTCCAGACACACAAAGAAAAAACTACCAAGTAACAAAACGGTGTTTTTTTTTGCAGTTAAATTAAACAAATGTTTCTTTGTGTAAAGCAGAAAAAAATCCATTTTGTTGTTGCTACCGATATATTTTTGACAGACTTAATTTTGCAGTGAGTTTTATTAGTATTCATATGAACAAAGGCTTATGATATTTAAGACATGCAAACTCTTAATTATAAAGAGATTAATGTGCAGCCAGAGAAATTGTGGCATTTTGTATATGAAGTCAGGAAGTTCTCTTAACGTTAATAATAACCAAATCGGGAAATTACGATTCTTTAATAAAATATGAAATTTTATCCTTATTTGCTTGTATTGCTGTATCAAAGTGTAAACAATTAATTTTAACAGATCATTATGCAATTATCAGTTATGGTTATGTACAATGAATTACCGCGATAGTATTATTATTACATATACATTTTACTATATTAATTAAAATAAAGAATGTACACCAACACTATATGAGATAACTAACAATTTAAACAAAATCCAAATCCTATCAAAATATCTCGAAATGCTATTACACTTTAGAACACTTTTTAAATATTTGTTTTTCTGCATTATCTGAGCTAGTAGAACAAAAATCAACAGCCTCTCAATGTACGCATTTGTAAATTGTACTTATCTTTTTTCACTAGTCATTAAAGAACACAGATTAAGAGGATTATTGGAGTTTTGTAACAAAAAGATCAATTAACCATTATTTAAGCATTACATGCTCAAACGAATAAAAAAACAGATGATCGACAGAACTGACAATTAAAATACAATAAGATAAATTTTATTCAAAACCCAAGACAATAAAACTTAGCATCAAAAGTGTCTATTTTCTACTTCTAGTGTTTATTTTCTATTTGTGCTTAGAAAAGTGGTCTCCAATGGCGTGTTTAATTTTTCCTTCCCGTCAGCTACGTGTATACAAGTAAAGAAACAAAAAGAGTCTTACAATTTTCACCATAGTTTACCACTATTCAATGAAAGACTTACATAAAAGAAAAGAGCTATTAAATTGTTTTAAATGCTTTCCGGAGTACTTTAATTGAATGATGTATTAGAAATATTATAATAGCAAAATAACTTCCGACATTTCCTTTAACTTACAAATCATTGGTTTTAAAAAGACATTTTGTCAACGAATCGATGTTTGTAAACCTATTATAAAAAGTGATTTACACCTTTTTGTTTGTAAAAACAGTTAAAGATGTATTTTAACATTTTTTTTGTTTGTTGAATAAATATATTATAATCCTTTAAAGCCATCAGTGCCAATGATACAATAGCAAAGTGACGTTTTACAAGTTAACTTAAAGATTTGAAAAGCAGCATTTCTAAGCTTCATTCGAGGGTTCTATTAGCCTCCAGCTAGAAAACCACTTGTGTTTGAAAGTGAAAAAGATTGCGAAGTGTTAAATGTTTATCCTTATTGAATATCCATGACAATATACAATAAAATCAACGTCTGTTGGAAAATTGATTCAAATATAAAAAAAATAATATGTGTATATTTTAGATGTTTTATTCGGAGCTTACGTACAATTATTATATCACTAAAATCTAAACAGCCCATGCATAATATCTGCGTAATTCACAAGTTGTGGCATAACAAAATAAAATGTGCGCACAATGTACGTAGCAGGCAATTACACAATCAAATATCGGAAAATGTAATTATCTGTGTATTCTTAGTCAAATATTGATGCGATATCTCAAGCAAGTTTAGTAAAATTGTTATGTTGAACTAACTAAGTTTTTGATGGATGTCAGCATTTATTTAAACGGAAGCAGGCTGTTTTAAAGGGCTCCCTGGGCTACTATTTATGGTGTAATTTTAGGTGATCAAAACTTTTTCCTTGCCTTGGCATGTATTATTTTAGTAGTTATATTGAGCATGTGTATCAAAACCCGTTGGTTGCGGTGTTAACTTGTTTACAGTGGTGATGATTAAATATATGTACTCGTAATCATCAGATGTTTGTTTACTGCTGTTTTCTAACAGTTTCATAACTAAATTGCGGTTATGAAAATTTACTTAGAAGAATTCTGAATATTTCAGCAGATTTAAATGCAAATGTACATTACAGGTATGGTTCCAGAACAGACGCGCTAAATGGAAGAAGCGTAAGAAGTGCACCAATGTTTTCCGGGCGCCGGGTGGATTACTTCCGTCACACGGGTTGGGTGGCGCGTTTGGAGAATCTTTTTTTGCGCCTGATCCCTGGACAGGACTAGGTAAGTTGTTATAGTTAAAGCTCAGGGTACACAGTACTATGTATATTGAGCATCATAGCAATGGTTATTAGCTGGTGTTAATTTGTTCACTAAGAAGGATCTGTTTTAATTTCAAGGACAAATGACAACTTCTGGCTTATCCAATCATCTCACATCAGCAGCCGGTATACCACGTCAAGGTCTCTCTTCTCTGGCGTCACAAACTTATGGTAGTTCTGGGGGACTTGCAGGTCCAACTGCTACAACACCACCAGGTTAGTATGTTGTACACTTACATAGAAACCAGCATGTTTGAACTGATACATGTAATCAGCCAAGTACGAAAACCCAATATTAATTTGGGATATCTTACAAAAAAATATACTAATTGCTTTTCATTTTTTTGGGTAACTTTATTTGTACAGAAAAGCATAAATTGAGCATTTGTTTAGATATTATTGGATATTATTGGATACAAGTGATTTCCCCTTCCATCTCAAAAGTAACATGTCTTTTACTGGAAAAACCGTCAGTAAACAAAAACAAATAATCATATGCCTACTCCCGATCTTCCTGCAAGCATTACCAATATACAATTTTGCTTAGTCTTACAATAAACCACCAGGCGGATATGTCGGGAAAAGTGTAGAAAGCTGGTGATTTGGTAGCTTGAAAATACACAACAATTTTTGATAAAAAATAAGTTTTTAAATTGTGATTTTCTTCATTTTGTGGGAAATTATACCCACTTTCAAGGGGAATAAACGGGGTAAGAGAAAAAATATTTATTAAACCACTATGCAAACCTTATTCATGGTATGGATTCAAAAAACAAGGAACTTTGACGTTCAGCCTTAGTATATCAATCAATAGAAATATACACTTTCTTGGGGCTTTTTGTATTTTTTTTTACTGTTTTTATAATATAAATGCGCAAGCAAATCTACTTCTGCATTCACATCATCAAGTGAAATATTGTGAGATATAATGGATGATCTATGGCGCTTTTATGGTTTATACAAAAATACTTGTTTTTAGAACGAATTGGTCAGTCTAATTTGATAATTCTATTTTTACTGTACATTTTAATCGATAGTGTCGGTTATGCATATGACATGCTTGTCCTGTATTTTTAAAAGTACGTGGATGGGTGACGATCTATTTATGGATTTAGTTTATAATCAGAATTAACTGACGGTAGCGAACTAAGCGAACGTAAACAGCGTCAAGCTTTGAAGTATTTTTACTTTAAAGTGTAAATTAACTTTACGTAGTACTACACAAACGTGTGTCACTAAGCATTAACGTTAACGTTATATAATTAACAGATATATATGTCTATAATAAAGGTAGTTATTTATTTCATCATTATAGCAACCGAGGGCCGGGGTTCGCACGTCTTAGTTACAGTTCTGCGAGTCTAATGTCATAACATCATGTATCAAAAATGTCTTTTTTAATTTAGGAATGTCAGAATTGCCAGTTTCAAGCTACGAAACAAGTATGTACAATGGAACATCTTCAGCTATGATGTACCCAAACCCTCACGGAACCGTAACGCCTTCTACAATGTCATCTAGGACCCCACTGGCAACTCACATGCAAGATATCAATGCGTGGCAAGGGACGAGCATTGCTAGTCTACGACGTAAAGCCATTGAGCATTCAGTATCTTTAACAAGTAATTATCATTAAACGTTAAATGTCTAATTAATCGTTCATTGCTTTATAGTCTATACAGACAAATTCCGACGAATTATTTGCATTAATTCGAACGCTTCGAAATTTTCAGTTACTGTATGTATACCATGCTAATAAACAAAATGTGTCTGTTTAAGCGCCATTTTAATGTTAATGTAAATAACCAACTGAAAGTATATATGTATTCTCGGTATCGTTCATACGCTTACGATTTGTTTTAGTGGTATATAGTTGTTTAAGGTTTATTTACAGTTTTGTTTATTTTATTTTTCTGTGATTTTGCAATAGCGATACAGTGAACTGCATTATGTTGTTATGTAATAAGTAAGAGGGAAGGGAGGTTCACAAGGGGAAGCCTGTAATACAGTGCTTAATATCAGTCGAAAGTTTTAACAGAACAGGCGCAATTATTTAAATTGAACCGTATAACCCTTTTTTTATCTTACTCATTCTGGTACATGATGTACACAGAAAGATATTTTAGAATAAGATCGATTGCAGTGAGATTGTAAAAACAAACGCATTAGCAAAGCAAAGGTGGTAGCAAAATTAAGAAATATTTTTAATTAATATCATATTTAAAAAATATATATGTCTATATGTTGTGAAAAATTTAAATAATATTTTAAAATGTATATAAATAAAATTTAAAAAAAATGAATTCTTTTTTTAATCATGCATTCAAGGGTATACATGAACATATATGTAGTTTGGCTCAAGCGTTACTGAAATACACTGTCTGCGATATCTATCAGTAGTATAAGACAATTAAAATTAGGGATCGAATTAAGAATATTTGTAATCGAAACATATCTGTCTAACAACTCATAGCTGATCATACACTTTAATGTTACATTATTATATATAAAAATGACATCACACACTAAAAAGAAAAACCATATAAATTGTTGTACATGAGTCGCAAACTGAGTAAAAAGCTGTTTCTGTACCAGATTCATTTCGTTCCGCCTATTTAGTTTTGCACATATTTTTCGATTCCTCAGTACGTATATCAAATCAGTTGATTGCTAAACGTCTTAATGAATAGTTATTTATTACATAAACACCTCATATCACACGATTTCTACCTTTGATGCTGTACTTTTCAATAGTAGAAATATTACTGAAGGAAAGGCTTAAACTCTATTCAGGAAATTATTCTGCTAATAAATATTAGCAATCGGTAGTCAATTCATTACAGAATTGAATACATTCATTTTAATATGATATCTGTAGAGCGAAGCAGCCACAAAATACTTTATGGACATGATTGTTATAATAGCCAATTAATGCGAAAATAGTTGCACTGTGTCCAAGCTTTTTGAGCAGTTTCGTATATTTTACACAGATTTCAAAAATATCATCCTAATTTATGTACAGGTAGGTCATCATACAGGTATAGCTTATAACCGAAGGAAAAAATAGTTTCCAATATCACGCTATTTATTCTACGCACAGAGATTCACAAATAAGCGCTCAACTAAAGCCGGTAGAAGCAATATGTGACATTTAATAAAATAAAATGCATTTTTTTTTCAGTATAGTATAATAAAAGAATTCTTCTACAGTTCAAAGAATTAAACTTAATGTATTTTATCACTCTGTATGTTCATAACCATAATAAAAATACGAAAACAAAATGTATTACTCGTGTAACAATACGTTTCCTTCATGAAGCAAATTGTGTTCCATTTTTTAGCACGCTGTCTTTTACAGTTGATATCTTTTTCAAAATTGCCTTTACTCTTTGTTGTCTATCCAGCATTTCGATAACTGTGTATTCTATGTTAAGCTCTTTTAATAGCATCTTCAGTATTTTATTAAAAACAACTAAATCATTTAACTGAGGGTGCAGTCTAATACGGTCGTCTTTCATACATTCAATATGAGGTTCTATTACAAAAACCAACGATTCCCGTACGCTGAAAAATATTCAAAGCATTACATATATTACTATAACTATTATATATGTATACATGTAAGTAAATGAACTTTCAATATGAATATTTTGTCTGCGATTGCAGAAAATTGCCCAGACTCATACTGAAGAGGGAATTAGTTAATGAACAGCCATTGTTACATATACATTAGACTAGCATACAAATGTGTTCGTACTCTACTGGATACAGTAGATTAATTGACTACTTCGTTTCTAAGCATTTTGGAATTTGTTCATTTTGAATATCTAACATTTAAATAATATTATTACTGCCAGGCTGTCTGTGACAAGTATAATTATATAATATTATTACTGCCAGGCTGTCTGTCTGTGACAAGTGTAATTATGTATTATAAGGTACCGTTCACCAAAAGGCCTAACCACATTATTCTTCATGTTCAATTGAAATTGATTGAATGCATTCATTTTCTGTGGAACTGGCCAAACCCACAAGGTGTAATGGAGACAAAACAGCGCGCGCGCTATCTTATGAAATGAGGAACAAATAATACCGGTGTTCGTAGTTGAGACCCGACAGTTGAAACGGTAATATGCAGGTTAATATTATAATGCAATTAATAATTCTACTTTGCTAGACAGCTCTTCAAAACTTAAGGTATACATTTAGTAGATGAGTACAAGTTGTGGTAACTATATCAACTCACGGCTGACAGGCCGGAAAATTAATATTTTCATGTTATTTTTGTCCCAGCCGACTTCACCAACACGGCATTTGAAAAAATCTCCCATTTATTTACCTCGCTGCCCAAAGGAAAGTTTCCCAGACAAGAACAAAAGGAAACCATGATCCCGAGATCACGATTTAGGACACATTTGACATTATATGAAAAGAATGACGAGTACTCAAAAGAATTAAGTTCACTGAATTAAATATTTCATGACCAGTTAGAGTCTACCTAGTAACCCCTAATTACAAGCAGGCAAAACTTTGTGTGAACGTTTTTGGTACTATATATTGTTCCCGGTGTTATTTTCTTCAACTGATTTTAGATCATTGTAAATGTCTATCAGTTAAATGCAAATTGTTTTAATTTGAAAGCAACTTAAAAGTATGTTTATGAATACATGTTCCTGAATTTTTTTACTCGAAAAGACATTATAAATTAAAGAATGTTAACGGATTGGTAACTCGGGCATGCTTTTTTAGTATGCCATCTATGACTGGTATGCATACTAACCATGTTATTCTGTCCTGAGCCCATTTGGTCGCCATTACTCGTTTCATGGCATCTTCACCACAGTACTTCTTTACATAGATCAGAGCATCAATTCCCCTGTCACAGATATAATCTGGAAGAGGTGATTAAAATTCACTAATATGAATCTACACATGCAGGTTTGTATATAAAGAAGTAGACCTTAATTGGAGCCTATAGATGCTGTAGTTATTTCCGTAACGGAACAGGCCAATTGCTTTTTTGTACAAGCAATGCTTTTCCAAGGAATGTAGTTCAACTTTACTGTGACATATACTCACCTTCAAACAGTAGCGCCGTCTCTGGAGACAGCCAGTCGTTATAATTTTCCAGTGAAAGAACAATTATATAGGTAAAACTAACATAAACAAATATTTATATGTCAAGGGTAAAATTTGTTGGACTAGGTAAAAAGAATTTAAAATCTTTGTCTTCTAATCTTTCTTAAAATTTTAAAGAAAGTTTACTTTTCAAAGATAGTATTTGTGCATTATATAAATACTTAATTCACTTATTTACAATAACATGTCAAATAGTCTTAAATGGTCTACCCTATTGTATGCATAGTGCGAAATTAGACTTCTTCCCAGGCAGTAGGTTTTCCTAAACATAACTTCATTGTTATTTTACAGCAAGACCTGAATATTTTTGAATACCCATCATTTAATTATTTTGAAATAAAACAATATTATCATCGTCAAATAGAACTTTCGAGCTTTGAGTTTTCTATTTACAAAAATCATTCCAACAAGTAACGCTTCTATAAATACGGCATTTTCTAGACGATACTGCACTCTGGTGGGAACTGTGATTAAACTAGGATTTCTAAGAAACTGAATCTCTCAATTTCAATACCGACATTTCAATGCAACATAATTGTTTACCTGTTTATAAAAAAACTATGTACCTGTCCCGTTTTCAATATTTTTCCAATCCACTTCACATTGTCTTTGCAATATATCTACTTGTAACTTTTCAAATACGTCAGAATGATTTTCAGGATCAAAATCTTCTCTGGTCAGTCCTTGTTCTCTTATCAAATCTCTTGCAACCTCTTCTTCTACATGTAAGTTTATCCATTGTTTTAAGTCATTAAGAATCGTTGTCTTCCCTGTACTGTGAGCACCGCAAAGGAATGTACGAAAAACTGATGATGTCATGGCGAAAGATCGGCGAGTGAACACAAGAATTTAAGCATACAGTTACCTTACGGTTTTCCTAGCAGATCACAATGCTGAAACTGCCTGACAACAGCACGCAATGCAATCTAATATAAGCAAAACGATTCGTACGCTTCGTAAAGTATTTCCACGAGCTGACAGGTTATCACGTTGAATAAGAATTCGGGAAATATAACACAAACGTCTGTCATTTTGTATCCATTATTTAAGTTTTCACGTATTGATCTGATTTTAGCCTTGCGTACCTGTATACAGTACCGTGTATATAAGCTGACCCTTTACAAAGCGTGAAGCGGGTCATGAATATAATTATCATAATAAGCATGATATATTGATCTGATTTAAAACTAACTGAGCATGATAAAAGTACGTTATTACACTCCAGTGAACAGCAGCACAAATAAAATCAGGGGAGCAAAAGTAACTATTAATTAAAAAGTACAGCCTTTTCAAAGAAAGGTATATTTAACGCATACAAGGTATCTGACTATTGATCTAGCAGCTTGCCGTTGAGCAAGAAATAAACAATTAAAATTAATGCGCGCAGCCCTTTTATTAACTTTTTTCGGAAGTCCAATATCTGGGAGCTTGATAGGCAGCCCCGTAGTATAAATACTGCATACATCGTACAATATATGTAACATAAATACCCTCTGTAATGTATGAACACATGACAGAAGTCTTCATCAGATGACTGATCCCTGATCAGTTCTTCTTATCACCACCAGATGGCGAGAAGTAAATAGAACACAAACAATACAATTTTTACCAGACAAATCTTCAAAATTAAAAATAAAAGTTTGAAATATTTTCAGGTGATATGATGTATAATATAGTATAATTTATGTACTAAATAATAGTTTTTATTTAATTGTGTTTCCTGACTTTCTAAAGTTAAATAAAGCTTTACTTGCAGTGTAATTGAATTGTCGTTTGCATGTTTATGAAAACATGAAATTGGGGGTAAATCAACTGGTGCAACTGCGCATGACATAAGACTCTATTGTAGGTTTCCTACAGTTTAGTATTATTATAAACGCTTGTTAAACAAACGGATGTACAAATTAAAGTCTTGATTTACGTCACAAAAATACGGCGTGAGCGTTCTCATCAGTCCTCTCTATATGCCATTCTCTTGTTTTTTCAAAGTAAAAATATCTTATTTGGACAAAAGCAGCCCTCATTTAAATAACCAGCGCTTAGAATGCTTTTTTTCTAGTAGTGTCGTTACACAAGTTGCATAAAAAATAAAATAAAACAATATAAAAAGTTATATAATTATTGTAACAAATATGGACACAGCTGCCTGTGTAGGGTATAGGCTCAGTAATAAATACTCAGTAAAAGAATGGTGTTAGAAAGTAACGATTAAAGGCCACGAAAATATATTCTATTCATGTAAATTATAAAATATTCGACCTTGGCTTAAACATCTCTGAGGGTTATAGTCAAAAGAGTTGTCTGTAAAAGAGATATCTATTGATTGCCTGTGCCTGCGCGACGTAAGAAAAATAGATAGCAAAGTAAAAAATGAGGTATAGAAATAAAAAGCAGCTCAGCGGGATAGGAGACGAAACACATCATGGAAGGCCTGTCTCGTGCTAAACCTTTTGTTCAACGATGCGCCTTTAGTCCAACAAATGCGACAAACGAAATTGAATGTGAGACGTCGACAAGTTTGTGAAAACAAAAAATATAAGTTAAGGTTGACAGTACTTGTAGTTTATTAATCAGAAATCCGCAATTAAACTACGGAAACAAACTGATAATATCCATTAATTTATATGCAGTTCACAGTGGAAATAAAAGAAATGTTCTTTGCTGCAATGGTTTATAAATTTGCAAATAATTGTAGTACTTTTTCTTATAAAAATAAAACCCAATATCAGAGAAAGATTTTCACAAAACTGAACATAACTTTTAAGTTTAAAAACCTATTTCATTAACGAATTTCTTATCCTATGTTCCACTGTACCTAAATTATGCAGCTGTTAACTTTGATTTTGTCTCACACATTGTCTCAGTTTTCTTCTGGTAAACGGCACCTGAAACTGTAACCACGGTATCACTTATTCCCCAACTATGCTTCCAACGGAGCTGAATATATATATGGATTGAAGTCCGGTGAGGAATATATTGCTTATATTGCTTTTACAAGTCATCCGTTAAACCTGTTTTGAACGGCGCTCTTTTCTTAGTGTAATCCTTCCAAGCTTTTGAGATATTTAATTGGTCTGTTGCTAGGGTTACTACACCCGTTATATCCATGTCCTCATTACGTACCCGGAGATAGCGGATTTTTTTCATTTCCCTCCACATTTTGGTTGTAGGTGATATTCTTTCATTCCGGTCTAGAGCTTCATCAGCATACATAGGAGAATCCGCAAATCTTGCTTGCTTGGTAAAACATAAACGCGAAGATGCTCGTCTGCTTAACAGTCCCGGAGCGAGTGTTGGGGAATCTAATCTCAAACCCAATTCAGAAATACGTCTTTCTAATAATTCTTTTGAAACGCTTACGCTTTGTTTTACCGGTTTTCTGTCCACTTTAGGGGGAGTTACGCAACTATCAATATCTTTTATTACTTCTTTTGTTTCAGTAATATGTGTTTCTACTGGAGGTTGAGATTTGATGAATTGACGCATATCTGTAAGATATCCCGCTTTGTGAGTTTCTAATTCCACACCAACGAACTTTTCATTTTCCAAGAGATTTTGTCGTCTTTCTTCATATGGGTTCGGGCCAAAACCATCCATTGAATCGTTTGAGCCAATAGACAATCTCCGAGCACTACGAGGTGACGATACACCCCAAGCAGTTTCATTTGTTCCTCCTTTACCACGAGATGACTTATCTTTATCTAAATTATGAGATGAAAAACCGTAGGAAGAACGGGACCTCAGATTATGGTTTGATTTCTTCGTTTCTTGGCTTGGAACACCAATAGTAGTCGATGGACGCTGCTTGCTTGTATTATCAATATTATTTTGAGCTTCTATTATTTCATGATTTGTTATGGCTTCTTTCTGAGCACCAGTATTATTTTGTTCCTGTTCATTGATCATTTGAAAATGTATGTCATCTTTTGATTTATTTTCATTATTATTCACCTGAGTATTCTGAATTTTGATATCATGCTCAATCAATTCACTGTTTTGATTGGCAACGTTTCGCTCGTCAACAGCTCCATCTACTGATAATCTTCTCATTTTCGAATTAGGTTCAGGTTCGTCAATAAAAACTCCTGTCACAGAGTTTGGACGCGGTGCCGTGTCAGCAGCTTGTGGTCTAAGCACTGTCGGTGTCATGTGCGCTCTTCTGAGCATTCCCGAATACGCACTTTTAGCTCTTGGCTTAAGATCCTCTATTTTTAGTCTTTTTGCTGCAGCTTGAATTTTACCAACACCACTTAAATTTACCTGGGTATAAGCAGGCTTTAGACGACCTTCCAGTTCAAGTGTTTTTAATTCAGCTATTTCATCAACTTTTAAGTAGCTTCTAATTTTAGATACCCTCTCCTTCAATCGCTTATAATTTACCTTTATCATTCTGTTATCGAGCTGTATCAATTTTTTAGCATACGATTCTTCAAGGCTTAGTCTTTTTAATTTTTTGTCCAGGTATTGTTCTTCTTTCATGTTATTTGTGACCGCCTGTATCTGCTTCTCACTCCCGTATTTCATTCCCGCCATTTTGATTTAATTTCAATCTGCAAAGCAAGCAAACTAATTAGTCACTTACATCAATCAATCTATCCGTTGGGAAGAAATTCGACATAATTTAATTAAGCGATATTGTGTTCAAACCTACATATTCACAAAATTAGAAGAATGATGTTAAGTTGGGACAGTTTACACTACTGTCACATTTTTAACAGTACAACGACCCAAAGCATACTTTAATAACGAAGTACAAAAAATGCAATTGTTTTGCTGTGTAGGTGAGACTAGAGTTAATGTTCATCTCCATAAATCTTTTGAGCAAAGAAAAGTCATGACCCAAGTTATGCTGTCTACTACTAGATACTGCAAATGACAGGATAACAGATCTTAATGTCGCATTACGGTATTTATATGCGCGTGCACAACAAGTACTATTTTTCTGC
The DNA here is from genome assembly GCA_028565635.1 of Phoronis ovalis. Taxonomy (NCBI): domain Eukaryota; kingdom Metazoa; phylum Phoronida; family Phoronidae; genus Phoronis; species Phoronis ovalis. The sequence goes on along the minus strand of JAOXYB010016321.1, from coordinate 5,678 downwards.
AAAAGTATTATCTAATACTCATATCTATGTAATCGAAACCCAACTGCCTTATTAGATGAGTAAACCTTCTCAGTTATTTAGCGGAGCATTTTAATAAGACGTTTGATTTACGTTTATACCTGCACGTTTATTACTGCTAGAGCAGATTTTATTTTATAAAAAATATTTACTTAAACAAATCTTAATGATAAGTGTTATCTATATTTTGCTAGATTATTTGCTGGATATTGATCATAATTTAAAAACAGTAAAGATCGTCATCGTTAATAAATACTTGCCGTTAGCTAATTTAGTTTAGAAATGACTTTACAAACATTTTATGTTGTTAAAACTTAAATTAAAGCTTATATAAATCAATATATTTTTTTATGTAAACTGTTTAACTGAATACAATTTCGCTCGGCAAGAGGGCCTTCAAACCGCCAAAGAGAAAAGCATGCATTCAAACGGAATAGAACGTGACTGAACTGACCAATGGAATACCCTCTGTAAAACCATAGATCCGGTATTATCAAAACTGCTTGCACGCTTACTGTTGATCTACCTTAAGTTATTTATATATATACGATTTACCTTCTAAAATATGTGCTTCAATATATTCCTACAATGATACCTACGTGACAGTTGTCCGTCTGATGTTTCGTTGAATATCGCTGTTGTCATGTTGAACACCGTATTAGTCTTATTACCTATGTGATGACAGACGATCTTATTTCTTGATAAAAACTAATCTAACATTAAACAAATATGTATTCATTATCGTTGCTCCTTCATGCCTAGGAAGCAGAATTCTAATGCCCGTTTTTAGCAATGAAATGAAGCACTTGAATTTAATTTTCCGGATTTCTATCCTAGTAATATTATATCGTCATGGAAGCAATTACCAGCCAATTACACAATCATAGCAAAATATCGTATGTAGTAGAAAAGAGATGCGAACTCCGATTCCGATTCCGCGACTCAGCTGCAGGCATCTTATATTTCTTACACGGCTTCTAGCATATAGCCAATCTAACTCTGTGATATAATAGAAAAAGTGGTTATTGGATAAATGTTTAATGATAGATTATGCGTATAATTTTCATACATGTATATCTAACTAAATTAAGTATTTTATAGGTTGAAGAAGTCGTAGCTTTTCTTTTAGGAAAATATGTACTTGGCACGAACGAAATATGATTTTGTACATATTTGTAGCATGCTGATTGTAAAAGGAAAGCATAGTTCATGTAAACAATACAAATTAAAATCGAATATTGTTGCTACACACATCGCATATACCCCAGTGGGTAAAATACTATTATACACTACCTAGCAACATGCAGTGTGAAACGTTGTGAAATTGCATCCAAGGCAAAATAAATTCTGATTAAGAGCTGTTACACAGAGTCTCAATGGAAACCTAAAATTCTTTCTAGAGATTAAATTTTTAATAATTGCACGTGACGGTGAAAGTTTGATAATTTTTAAATTTTTAATTATCGACCTCGGATATCCGCTGCGTAATATCAAGTACCCTACTATGCATAGACTAGTGAATATGTTCAAACAGGTTTGAATATTTCATTTTTATTTTTCATCCGTTCTTCACCTTTGCTAGGGAGAATACAATAGCTAACTTTATACGACGAATACATATACTTTCCTACAGTTTATCACAAGAATAACTCACTCGCTTTCCATTTACCATAACAACAGATTAAAACATTGCGCATTTAGTATTAATGTATTCCTAGGCGGGATCATCAAATATGCCTCAACCAAAATAATAAATTGCCCTAGAGCAACAGCAGATTATTAAACTAATATTTCAATCTTATAGACATCATTATCTGTAGGGTTAGAACCTTAATCTCTTGTTATCAATATTAACAATTATAGCGACATCTTGTTGTTAGTTACCCACACCATGTGCTTCAAGTCACCTTTTGTTATGTCAGTTAGGTGCGTATATAGAATACAATTTTCTATGAAAAATTTAGAATTATGATGAAAAACAGTATAATAAATTTCGTCATGGGAAAATAACCAGCTGATTTCATATTAAGAAATTATTATTTTATATGCAATATATAACGAAATGGTACTTCGTTATCATAATTTATATACGGAACCGTGTAGTTATTCTCACGTTCCGTGATTCAACGGAATGATCGAGAAGTTTATTAAACCTATAATAAGTAATACATTTATAATATGGCCACAGACCGATTTGAGGCAACATCGATAATAACAAACATTTCTATCTACAATAGGATCCATACCAAAATTAGGCCAATAAATAAGTTATTATTTTAAAAATCAATTTCAAGAATTCGCACAATATTAAAGGCTATTTTTGAGTAGATGATAACACTACATAAATATTTACGGACATCGCACGTTCTTTAATCAATATGTAATTTAATTAATCATAAAATTAGAAGCGATGAAAAATCGAACTTCTGAGATTTAATTAGCTACTTTTATCAATTGATTCTAATGGATGTGAAGCACACAGTAGGATTTTTGCAATGGGCTTTAATGACATATTACAATTAATATGCCGCATAGTAAAAAGCATACTGAATTAAACTCACAGTTGGTCAAATGTATACGCAGTGTATCACAAGTTATTATTATTGAATTTTATTGTTATGTAATTTTCTTTATACTTTTTATCTTCACCAGCATAGATGAGAAAGCAGTAAACATATTTGCTTTTACTTGGAGAGTATTATGATGCAAAAGGGTACAGTTACTTCTCATTTTAAGATATTTATAAGTTTTCAATAAAATTCTTGAAATTAATTTAAAAATAATAAATTATTTATTGGTTTAATTTAAGTATGGCATTTTTCAATTCAACGGTCGTATTACATCCGTTTATCAGATTAAAACTATTTCATTTATGCCTCGTGCAAATAAGAAATAAAACTTTTCTGCGTACTTTTATTGTTAGAGCATAATTGTTATAGTAGTTAGACATTTGTCGGATATTTTACACATGGATTTCTATTTGCATTGATGCGTTAATTTTTACAAAGAATCACGCAAAATAAATGTTTATAAAACGGAATGTAAAACAAAGTTAAAGGGCATTGATTCATACAGTTATAATGTTGGTATTTATAAACAATATGTTTGAATTAAACGTTTGGACAAGTTTGTAAGCATGTCATATACGTCATGAAAAAAAGTTTGCTTGAATTAGCTAACTCTGTTAAAAATAATTTGTCGAATAGCTGTGTAAAATCATTACCGCGAATTCCAGTCTATTAGATATCGTTAAAAATAGGGAAAAATATTAAACTTGGTTACCTTATTACCGGTTTGAAATCTTCGTATTTGAGAGGAAGTCCGGGACGAAATACAACTATATTGGTCGGAGAATACAGGCAGAGAAAAAAATACCAACTGCTGGCTTCCAACTTCTTTCGGACTGGTTTTGTTGCACTTCAGTATTACACTCTCAGAATAATGACAGGGGAAGGGATGTACCAGTTTATATAAATCATACTACAACAACCAATTTGAATAACCTACGAAGATGAATAACATACTTGTCCTAGTGTCCTTGTTTAGTAAACAAGATTTACAATATTAAGCCCTTTTTATTTGTGAAGGGATCTGTTATCTGAAACTATAAGTGCCGCATTGGCCGGGCACAACCGGTATTTCACCCTAGACCCTAAATAATGCCACTGTAATCCTTTCCTTATACGAATACACTATTTTTATTTTATAAGTATTTTCGTCAACAAACTTGAACTGAGGGGTATTTGCGTAAGGCAAAAGTGCTATAGTAGTAAGGGGTTATCACCCGCGATACAAATCACCAATTTAAGAATCTTCAAAAAGTGTGACCCTCACGAGTTTGGAAATCACAATGCTGTAACTATTTTCTCATTACATCATGACGAAGTTTGTGTTTTTATGGGACATATCAAGTTCACCTAAATAAGTTTCATATGTGTCTAAAACATCCAACTTTGGTGCATACATAACACTCTATCCCTTCCCCATATTATAATTTGGTTGCGTGGGAAGCCGCCGCGGGGGGGGGCTACTTCACAATATTTTTTATATTGGTAGGGGTATGCGACCTGGCCCTAAAAACAGAACCTCTAACCAATTTTTCCTACCAAGAAAGTGTTTTAATGCTTAAATTTGCTTGCAAAAAACCCAATTGCAAATTTGTGGGTGTTGGTTAACCTGTTTGCTAAAAATGAAAAATCCTGTTTGCTGACAGAAAAGACTATATAATAATTAGTTAATAAACCGGATCCACTGTGCTAATTCATTTGTCAAAAACCGGGTCCTCTCTGCTAAAACGGATCCTCTGGGGCCACACATCCTTATATAGCTGGAAACCTTACTACATCTCCCCGGCTTGGGAAGTAACATACTACCTAGCTAATGCCACAGGAAATTAAGCCTCTATAGAACACTAAACTATCCCAGTACTATTCAACAGGTATTCAAACTGCTCAGCTGTGTCATATAAGCCGGTATAAATTTTGACTAGGTACAAGACCAGGAGTAATTAATAAGGACATGCAACTTACAAGCATTTTATGAAATACACGTGTGTACGCTGATTATATATTATTGTACATATGTAGAGGCATACATGGTTGGGTTATCTTTTAGTTCTACTGCGTTTTTCTATTTATAGTACAATAGTCTGCAGTTAAAAGTTTAAAATTTGTAAAACTTACCTTTTACTATTCTTTATAAGCACTACAAAATGTAACCAAAGTCAAACAGGTTGATGCCTGGCGTATAAGCTATTATGAAGATCTGACTGTTTGAGGATGATCTTCGCTATACAGTATTGTTAAATATTGCAACGAAAAACATCATGCCCCGGTCATTCTTTCAAAAGTTTTGATAGTAATTCGAAACTTTACAAATCTATACGTTTAACTAGTACGAGTCCCTATGTTAACGGGACACATTTACAAATGGTGTACTGTAACAATTTCACAATAAAAATATAAATTTTATGCGACTGAGCGGTTTTCCATAGTCATGAATAGCATATTATGTACTTCTATTTATTGTCGTCCTAAGAATAAGTGTATAATAGCGACGGGGTGGTGATAATGGGTTAAGGTGATTGGTTACTAACGGGAAGCTCTCCAAGTCTCTTTCGTAGTAACCACGCCTCCTGAAGTTTCATCTTGTTTTATTATAATATTTGAATAATGATTACAGAATGACAGCAACTAACCTATTTGATTTTTCTAATTCAACACTAATTCAAACTGACTACAGCCCGCTACAACCCTAACATAAGGAAAGAATTGCGAATTTTGAAATATATATAGAATTTTTAACTGAAAGAGATGATACATAGTAGACCTGTAAAACGGTTCGGATAATTCATTATGATGTTTGAAAGCAAACAAAACATCGAAAGAAGATCTTAATTTAAATTGATTATAATTATAAGAAATATCGTAATTTTACTGATATCATTGTAATGATCAAAAGAAACAGCAACCAAGGCAATGAATGCTATTATATAATTTACAGTTTATTATATTTACATTATTAATAATGTCGATCGTCTGTAATGAAACAAGTACAGATCTGGTCATGCGTACTGGATTAGCTTTGTACGTAAAGTGAGAACCAGATTCAGATTCAGAACCAGATTCAACATAAAGTCAGAACCAGATTCAGATTCAGAA
>JAOXYB010016310.1:0-19170 GCA_028565635.1 Phoronis ovalis | reverse complement strand
ATTTCAGAAATTATAAAATCTGAAAAAGGGGGTGTGTACAAATAATGGAGTTGTACGAATTGAGAAGAATTACCGTAGTGATATAAATTGCGGTAACATTCATAGGAATCGTACAATGAAAGCAGTAAAACTGTCATTGTGTTACCTAGAAATGGTTTCTTACATGTATGTATGTATATGTTTACTCTTAGAAATGCTTCATTCAGCTCACACTAAAAGCGAATTTATACATTTTCATTTTTTAAAAATCTACCTTTCTATCGACTCAATATGCGAAGACCCTGTTGAACTACAGCAAACAAACAAGTTAATAAATCTATAGCCTAAATGTTTATTCACTGGTACCACTTACAAACCAATTTGCACTTTTATATAGAAATCAAACTATGTTAACTTCTAGTCAGATGGGGCAAAAATTCCCTTACAACTGTACAAATCTAGAAATAATTGATATTTCATTTTTTTAGTTTAATATATACATTTTCACGGAGCTGTCACTGATGAGTACAAACTAATTTATCATTATGCCTTTGTTTGTCTAAGACAACCACACATCTCAGGGTGGGCTGACCTGTTGTAATATCTAGAATTTTGTTCCTCCAGCATTTTGTGTAGTTTCATTTTTACCCCCATTTATTACCTTATTATCTCAAAAATATATTTTTTTCAGACTTGTCACTCACCCAAATTACTAATACCAAATCTCTAACAGTTTAATCATTTAATTTTAATTTCTGAGTTAGTTTAATTTCAAAAAGTTAGAAATGAAAATCACTCATTTTTTTTATTGAACTAATAAAGATACTGTGACTACTGTTTTTAAAACTTCTGTTGTTACACTTAGCCCCCCCCCCCCCCGACTTGGGATAAATTTCCATAACAAAGTGGTCAGCTTTAATTCATATCAGTTGAACCTAAAATATTCTTTACAGATGATGAAGTGCTAAGCAATACAGCAATTCAAACCTTTCTCAAACTGATATTTTTCAGGAATTAATTTCTAATACACAGCCAACAATGGGATAATTGAGATTAATACTACTTCCTTATAATAAAATATACACAGGTCCATGATAAATTTAAGTAGATGGCAGACCAACTTTACTCTAATGCAAGAATTTGTAATGGATATTGTAAACAAATAGGACTATTACATGCAATCAACTCCCCCCCCCCATTTAATACAACAATGTAACAACATATAAGATACAACTCACAGTATCGTTTTGGTCCATCTTCAAGACAAAATGTCAGTGTTAAAGTAGCATCATCTTCAAAAAATTCTGTAGAAAAGGCATCCCACCATATGTTATCACTGTCCTGGAAAGAACAAACATTCTTCACAAATATACCCATGTCAGCCCTGGTATGAAGTTCAAATGTAGTTCAATTTTGACAACTACAAACTGGCAGAGAATCAAGGTACCGACACCATCTTTTGACATTAACTGAACCATCTTCAGTCTTCATACTGTTATCCATATGAGGCCAATATTTAGAAAGCAAGTTAAATAATCTTGTTTGTAGTTATCCTAATTTAATTTCAATTGACAAACTGAATATAGGCATACGAGGGGGGGGGGGTAGAGGGACTGTATAATTTTCAGTCCAGAGTCTGAAAGTATAACATCAGACAGGAAATGTCCTTTGCGCTATATCTTGCCAATATAAAAATCTACATTTATCCAATGTGATATAATTCACTTCAGAATACCAATTTTTCTGCAAAATTTAAGTGTGTAGATCCAATCAACTATAATTCTCCAAATGTTGACAGAATCTCTGCCATTTACATTTATAGTATATATTTTCTTACCTCTGTTCGTTGCTGTAGCCTTTTATTTAGTTCATGTATTCTGTAGTCCGGTTGGCCCATATATGGTGTGTGCCTCCTGAAACAAAAAAGACAATTTCTTAACCAATTTTAATGAAATTTCATAGTTTGTGCTAATTGTTGTAACAAATAAAATTAACATGTCCCAGAGTTATTTTAATCATGATCAGCCCATTCAATATAAAATAGCATTTACTATGATGCTGACACTAAAGGCAAAACAGAGAAATCCCTATTCCAAGATTTGGCACCATTGCAAGGATTCAGTGTGATCAATAAACTGTTGCATAACTTGCTTGAAGTCCAGAGTCCTCATTTGATTCAACATCAAAAAATAGCAGTAGTATTTTAAAATTCCAATGCAATTACAATAAGGATATCTTTAGGTACTTGCCTAGCCATATATTCATTCACTTTACTAAGCAATGTGGAATAGTACAAAGTGGGTACTGACTCCATGCTGGTTTGCAACTGTTTCTATGACAAATCACACAGACAGTTGTTTTCTATCTATATATCAACAATTATAATCTAGATCTGAATGCTGTGGCCTTTCACTCTGACAGACCCTACTGAAAACAGTTTACTTTTCGCTCCAAATTAGCTAATATTAATTTGGAGCTGGTGAATGGCACTTTATACAAGCTGCTGTATTTCTGTTTTATAATATTTTATATTATATTACACTTTTTCTATATTCCTTCATACTTTCTCCACCTCTTATTGAATGGGGCTTACAAATCACGGTTCAATCAAGTCAGGAAAGAGGATATATATGTTCAACTATGAAAACATGGATATGAAACCAAACATTTTGTAATTGAAATGTCACTCATGTAAGCTGTGATATCACTAAGATTAAGAAAGAGAAAGAATCAAAAGAAAATTTCAATTTTTGTAGAAAGGCAGGAAAGTGGTAACTTGGATATGACATCTGCACGGCTGCTCAAACATGAAGGAACCATGTTGAGTTCCTGTGTTATGCTACTTGTGAGAGTGCTTAAAATTATTAATTTTCTAGGCAATATCTTGGAATTAATTGCTATTTAACTTAATTATCTGGCAGTAGTGGGTTTTAAAATAATACAAAATTTCATCTACCCTAAAGATACATTAGCTTAAATGGAAGAATAAACACTTTATCAAAAAAATGTTTGTTTTAAAACTCTCTGACATGTTCAAGTAGGTATGCCAGTTTTAGGTGTATTAAAAAACTTTTGAAGATATAAAAGAATCCTAATTTTTATGTGTTTTATTTCAAAAGGCCACATTTTTAAAACAAGAAAACAGCAGAAAACAATTGAAAGATAAATTAACCATTATTGTAAGGTATTTTATTTCTTCCAAAACTGATTCAGCAGAAAAACCTTTGTCAAACTGATACCGAAGGTATTTCAAGAATCAAGAATGTAACACATGTTCTTATTCACCTTTTAAGGTGAAAATTACCAAAAACTTGTGAATCACAAATGCTGTTGGGATGCATAATTGCACATACACTCTGTACTACAACCCCCTTCCCCCAACAAAACTTTTAATCAAATGTTTACATGACAATATTACCACCACCTAAAAAATTTATTATAGCCACAAAAATACACACACGGTACATTGCACAGTACTGTTTGTGCTAGCACATACTAGTCATTTATAAGTATGCTAATATTAATGTTACAAAAAGCAGTTCATTTTTTATTAATGACATGATAGCTTTAATTTTTATAATGGAATAGGCATAATATAGAAAATATTTATTTCTACAATTCATGGCATCCTTCCACATAATTTTTAAGGTGAATAAAGGCAATGTAAAACAACTTTCACCGTACTGGCAGGTTAGAATTGTACTGCAATTCATGCAGCAATTACCGTAACCGTACTACATTAATTATTTCACAATCCAAATTTGACGACATGTTGCTGATTTTTATACATAACGAAATTGTTTTTGAAACCCTGTCAAATATTTCGCCTGAAATTAACCGAGATTGCAAGTTAATAAATTAAACTTAAAATTTCTTACAAAGTATTGTTTTTAAGTAAAGCAGATCAGTAAACTGGCCATCTTTAATAAATGGATTATTGTAATTAATACTCTGATTTTTGTTTAACTGGTAAACAGGTCATCTGAAAAATAAATAAACTCCCCATGTTAATATATATACTTACAAATAATTAGGGTTTACCTGTCATGACTAAAAGTACTTTCATGTGTACATTTATGTTCAAAATCTCAATATAATTTCATTTAAAAAATGACCTTACCATGATTGTCCAGTTCCAGTCATATTTTTGTTAATTATAAAAAAGTTTCTTTAGATTACTTTTATACCTATTTCTGAAAAAACTTGCATGCATGTGACACAACAGACAGAATTGAAATATCTCACCGTACATCTGTTCACGCATGTTACTGTACATTTGCTATACATCTTCAGGAAAATTAAAGCAAAATATACATAGTTAATACAAATATGTGTTTTTCCTAGAATATGTGTAACTTAATTCATTGTTACTGTGCTCAAACCTTATCACATCACCAGAAAGGATGTTTTATCAGGCAGGAAGGTCTGTCCAGGGAGATAAACCGGAACTGACCCATAATTTTGCAATCATTAATTGACTTGGAGGACAAATATGTATATTCCACAATTATGTATCTTAGTATGTGTTACAGGGATGTGATGCTGGTATTGGTGGGTTCTTTATATAGCATGGGCATGATTTAATCAAAAGATCTACAAGGGAGGTACACACTGGATCTAATTTGTCTTAGAAAAGTATTTTGAACCTTACATTAAAATTTTAGCATTAAAAAAATTGGTAAATGGGGTAATGTTATGGTATATGGTTTGAAACATTTACTCCCACTGGTACATTCCCACCCAAAATATATATAAGGTACCTGTTTGGGGTACAGCTACGTGGATTTCTAAAAAACCAAGCATTTGAAATTCTTCTATTACTAATAAATCTACATATACCCAGCCTTCTAAAAATAACTATCCAGAGACAGAACCAAATTTTTAGTGGTGTTGTGTTGCTTTTCAGCTCAACACTATTGGAAATATTGATATTCAAATAGAGGGTAAGTTACATTAGTCAGTTCTGCTTTTGGAATTTAATTTCAGTATCAAAAGATTATCTAAGATTTTTTTGCAGTTTAATTTGGAAAAATCTTCCAGGCATTTGTGCTGTTGATGGATTGTTGTAATATTGAAGTATACTACTGAATAATTCAAAAAATCTATTATTCCAGAGACTGGCGTCAGTTTATTACTGATTCCAAAAAAGAGAAATCATCCAAGGCATCCTACTTACCATTCTCCAATATAGAATGGCCCATTCATTTTCAGTAACTGTATGAAGGCAAGTTATCACACCATAAGACAGATACAAACTGACACGAATCGAACTCCCGCCGGGTAGTAAAATTATTAAAGCATCAAAATTTATACCAGACACATTATTAATAAATATTTTTTATAGGTGTCTAGTCAATTTTTCAATAAATTTTAATGCATTTAATGGAAACAACTTTTTTCATATCAGTTGTCAATTAAAGGTTGTTAACAATCAAAGTTTTTAACAAAACCATAACAGCCCTGGAAGTTTTTATAGATTACTGGTTATTAATAAAACATTAAAATGATTTTTATAGCGGGGTTACTAGACTTTTCTAAATTTCTGTTACAATGTTCTTTCTCAATCTCCTGCCACAAGCTGACTCAGCTGTGTTCTCCGCAGGCAGTATCAGTTCCCCTATCTTAGCACCATTCCTAGCTATGGAATTAAAATAGTTCAACACTATACATGATAAAACCACAAATTTATCAGACAGTGGCAAAATGCATAACTAACAATCTAAATTTAGAACTCATAATTTATTAGAATTTTCCAAAACAGACCTCAGTGATTTCTGTCATTGGACAACACTGCAACTGAGTATGAGAAATCAGATTGAATGCAAATTTTCTAATCTACTTGTTTTACAGTTTTACATTATGCTAACCCTACAGACTTTTGATAGGATCAAAACAATGCCTTAATTGTTTGTAAAGACAATTACACTTATTGATCGAGAAGTCTTTTTTGCATATAAATAAAAGTTAGTGTGTACAGATTTCAGGGCTTGTGATGTTTTTATGTATGCTCCTGGCATGTAAAGATACAATGCTGATAGTTTACACTTGATTTTGGCATTGTCCTTAACAAGCGCACACGATTTTTTAGATTGTATAGATTAAGAGGGTTGCAAAAATAAAAATAGACAGCTACAAAACAATATTTAACTCCACAAGTAAAAATCAATACAAAGAAAGAGCACAATGGAAAGATGAGGTAAGTCAAAGACAGGTCAATAGCAAAACTAGCACAGAAAATCAATTAACTAGCCAATACGTACAATTAAAGTTAGATCCACACCAGAGATCTTTCAATTTGGCAACATTTACATTACAAGTGTAAATTTCACAGTATGAGCATGGCGTACATTATTCAGCAATGTACAATTTTTTGTTGTTGTTTTTTTGTTAAATTGAGAATGTGTTCAACAATTAGCTACAACCAGAAATCCCTGCGCTTACAAAGGATCTTCCATTGAAGTCACAGGATACTGTTAACCAAAAAACACCTATATTCATGCAATAATGAGTTTTTATTAGGTACAAGGCACACCATGCCCTTAAAGATCATTGGATCATTCTGAAGGTATAACAACTATTTCTGGATACGCACAGCAACACACTAGTAAATGTCTCAAACTGCAGAAACACTTAGACTGATGGTATACCAATGACTTATCTCAGTAATCTAACAAGGGTTATAACTAGAAATCTACATCATGCAGAAACTAAAATAAAATACATTAATTTACTATCTTATATCTTAGATAGAACTCCACAAAAAAATATACATCATAAATATTAAACATAAAACACATGATTTAGAGTGGTGACAACACTACTTCAAAATAATATTAAACTATCATGGTAAAATCATAACTAATTAATGCACCTACTATGCACGACTACAAATCCATCAAAGCGTAAGAATCTTTATTTATTTTTGGAATTATTTATTTTGGACATTATTACACAAGTACGAATCGGGAAATTTCCTTTTGCTTGCCCTGTTAATTAGCATGCAGCTGTATTTCATGCTGTATGAGAAATATTCTTATGATTTGCGGAAATTGAAGTGAATAACTTTCTGTTATTATTTTACCAAGATTTTATTTGGGTTACCACTATGTAGAGTAGTACTAAAATCTTGCAAAAATCAAAATCATGCAAAAAATCAAAATCTTGCAAGTTCCATTTAAAAATGATGCTGCTATATATTAGTATATTCTTAAATAATTCACTTTTAAATTGTGTAATTTATTTATTTTGTAATTTTTATACTTCAAAATATTTGAACTCTGAAAAGGAAATTTATTTTTCAATCGAAAGCATAATCATTCAAAAACCATATGCAAATATGCATGATGCTACTGGCTGAAGTCTTACGTACAGGATCGTTTGAAGTTTATGACACTAGCCGAAGTCCAATTCACAGGATCATCCAAGGTATGAGGTCTATCTCGGCGTTTCTTTGCAGAACTAAGATAGTCTTCAAAAATTGGACCACAAGGTCGATGGATATTTTGAGACGAACATTTTGATAGCTCAAACTTGTCTCAAAAGTTAAAACTGTTGGACATATTAAAATTTTAAAAATTCTCATCCAAATACACTAGGACGTTTCACTGCTTGGAGGTAGATTAAAAATAGCATGCTAGATTTCTGCACTTTAGAAATATGTAATTATTATAACTGTAGAACTAAGAAGACTTATGTAACCAGACGATACCGTGACTTTATGAAAATTGCATCATATTATGTTAGTCTGACTGACAAGCCCTAAGGAAATATTTGGCATGAAATGAAAATTGTTACATGGATGCCATCAGTATTTTGGTGAAACTCCCCAGTTTATCAAAACTACAGTAATCAGTCAAGCATAAAAAACTTACGCAAGCCCTGGGTCCCTGTCCAATGGACTGGGGAGCATTTGTTGCACAGGCATCCTGGGGCCCAGCCAAGGCGGTTGGTCCAGTTCGTCGGCTGGGATTTAAAGCACCAGTACCAAAGATTAAGATATAACCTGAAAATAACAAAATCATTTACAATGTATGGTTTCTATTACTTGGCCAAAAAAACAGGGTAGTTAGGAAATTAATTTAATTCTATTGACAAAATGTTCGTTATCAAAACTTTATAGTCAAGGTTTAAAATGATCGGTCGGGTAACCGGAACCAAATCATAGTTTTTTTATTTTCATGCCTTACTCACCAATAATGACAAAAATGAATGTTTATACAGATGTATTATAAAACAAAAAATAATGTGAAAAGATATATCTCTGCAATAATACGTATTATGTGTATATAGGTTGCCGAAGAATATATTTTCAGTCAGAGTGATGCATTTGTTAAAAGGGCCTGTCAAAGGGTAACATCCAACCTACCAGTATTCCAAAGTGGTATATATATACTCACATTAAGCAGTTTTTTAACTCTTTGTTCGCGCATGGGTACTGTAATCTTTTCACATCCTCATGTGACATCCTCAGTGGAGTACTGTTTTTACAATGAATTCAGATCTGCCAAAGGGTATGTTTTTCACCATTCAGATATATACCAAACGCGTAGTGAAAAAAGGGTGTTTTTCACCATAAAATGCGGAAAATCAGGGTGGCTTAACCCACGCAGCTACATATTAACGTATCTGATAAATATTAAGTAAGGTCTGCCAAAGGGTCCATTTTTAAAGCTGCAAATCTTCCAAAGGAGTACTTTTTAGCAAGCTATCTAAGTGTTAAGGGGCCTTTTTTCAACCTATGTTTGCACATGTGAACCCACCCTTTACACAAGTGACCACCGGGATCCTGCATACACAAGATATATAGACGCTCCTATATAAATCACAAGGATATGGTTGGTTCTTCATTTAATAAACAAAATTAGAAAAAACAAGATTTAATGTTGCAACATCAGGTTTGTTACTAGTTTAAATTTGTAATAAGCAGTTATTTTTTAAAAAGTAAAGATGATTTTGGGAATGGAGTTCATGCAAGTTTTCCAATTACATAATCAGGCCCGTCAGATGGGGGGTGTGTTTGGTGCGAATGCTCTTCCCTTTTGAAATGACAGGAACATTTTTCACACCCTAATCACGGAATCGGGTGTATAGTTAAGTGTCAGGAGGTTACATAATTACACAAGAGCCACCACTGGTATGGAAAGATTATGCTCTCTTGCCCACATACATTATGATTTCAAACATGATATAGACAAAATAATAACAGGATTCGCCCAAATGCACCCACGAAATATGGAACTTCAAAGCAGTATTTATAAATGAAGCTAATGGCTTATTTTCTTTACTGCTTGTACACTGTGATTAGAAATAAATGCATCAAGTTTAACAGTTCACAAAAGATTGGTTTTTCAAAAGATATTTTCCAACATTGAAACAAATAAAGGTAATTCATTTGTTATTGGAATATTATGACATTATTAAAATTTCTCAAGAGTACTGGTGTGTTGTTTTTGCAGTTTTTGTGATATGCTCGAGGTTTTAAGCAGGAAAAAATTCATAATGGATATATTTCACTGATAATGGTTATAATCTGATATGTAGTATTTTTGATGATTTAATTTGTTTTAGAGAAGTGAACTAGAACTAACAAATCAATTTTTATTTTAATATACCCTAATCTAGACATTAAACGAAATGTAATCGGGGAGTATTCGGCACTCTGTTGCAACATTGGGGTTATACTTATTTATCATATTTGGGAAGAAAGGTCGAATTTTGAGTAAAATCTAATATTTAGTAATGAAAGAAGCGTATCAGTTGGATCATTTGCTTGTGAAGCACTGAAGGCGAATGGCCTAGCCAACATCACGATCCGAGTTCCCGAAATCACGCAGACCTAAAACCAAATCTGGGTCTCATAGCTTCCCAGTGTACTTACCCTTATATTTATCCAATATTCGACAAGATCTGGTCAAAATAAGCTGGAACAAACACGGTTCTCAACTAATTATGTGTTCTTTCATGCCGACTGCTGTAGATCTGTACAATGCATGACGGGATAGAGCATATATTGATTTACGAGTTTATGCAAAACAAGAAATGGCGAATACAATACATTTATGAGATTATATTCTCGATATTGCAATTTTTTACATAGATGCCACTTAAAACGACAAGCTTTCGTGGTATTTCTAATAAACCTGGTTCTTATAAAATATATCCAGTACATAAATATATTTCTGAACAAAGAGTGCGAGTTCATATTCCAAGAAATAAGAACAGACGAGAGTTGGACAGGTGCCGGAAAGATCAAAAGCCTACACGCAACAAATTTAATTTAGCTTGTGAAATTAGCTACATAGAAAACATTCCAATTTTAACTAACTTTCAAAGCAGACAAACAAAAGACTGACCAAAAGCCTAAGTCAGTTTGATTATAACTAATAACAGGGACTAATAACTAATAGCTATATCGGAGCTAATGTTTGACATATTTATTATAATATTGGATTTCTTTGAAAAATCATTTTGCATATCAATGCTTAGCCTTATTATGCTGTTGAATGCTTAGTGTGCCTATAAACACAAATTCTTGCAAAAAAACAATTATAAATTTAAAATCAATTTATTCTTCAAAAAATACTCTTGAGCAAAAAATCTGAATACATATATATATATATATATATATAAATCCACATACAACGCGACGTTGGAACGCCCTCTAGTGGCTACATAAAATGCTAATTAACAGCATTATAAAAGTTCTGATACTAGGCACAATTTTGATAACATCCTTAAACAATAAAATATCTTTCCCTGAACAGAATCAACAAAACTTTGTTTAGTTATTAAAATAATTATCAACATGATATTTTCTTGAGCTCATCTTAACATTTACATCATCTTCACCCTCTCCATCACAAATTTGATACACTGTAATATCATATACACAGTATGACGTGTGGTACCACAACGTACTATCACCACTATCACCCTTTCGTTTCTAGCATGTGGAACTTCAGATTTTCAAAAAACAGAATAAACACACTATTAACGTAGCCAATATCGATTGGCACAATTTATTCACACTTATACTTTAACAAGGTAAAACTTTTTAAATCTGTAATTCAATTTTCTTTAAGTAGATCATGTTCCCTGTATGGATACCATTTTGGGGTGAAACATGAAGTTTCTAAAATTTAAAAGAATATAAAAAAGCACTTTAAAAGCTATGTGTTGAAATTTTCTTTACAGATATAGCTAATAAACAGTGTCTCAGTTTTTTTTTTAAATTTTATTTTGTTCTAAAGATATAGTAAAATTTTAAAAATCTGAGATAGTTTTGTAGCTATATATGTAAGGAATATTTGTGTAAAGTTTCAACTAAGTAGTATGAGGGGTTGTTATATATTCTTTTGAATTTTATGTTTCAAAAATTTAATATTTTAACCCGAAATGGCAACCGCGCAGGCCATATGACCTGCTCAGAGAAAAACAATTACAGAATGATTTAGAAAGTTTGAGTTGCATACCAGAATAAATATACTTTTATTTGTCTATCTTTCATTTAAATAGCCAAAATTTATCTTACAGTATAAGGAGTGAATAAATTGTGCTGGACAATAATTGTAACAACCAGTGGCAGCAGTAGAATATTGTATAGGCCGGTATAGGTTTATAACTGCATGTGTCTTTTCAATTACAACCTTGGTATTAGGTTATAAGAAAGCAGGACTATGTCCAGGTTCAAATAAGTACACCACAACTCTGTTCTAAAAATGCTAAAAGCCTTTCATTTAGCTTTCGATTGCATCATAAGATGTATTATTGTCTGTTCTGTTTATTAACAGCTGCAGTTCTGCATGCTGAAAATAACAAATAACAAAGGAATCAGTTAAAACAAGCAATGATAAATATGGTGCGTTATGTTATGAGCTTTATATGCTATAAATGGTGTATGTTAATGTTTTCCTGACATCAGTTTTCCACAGGCAACTTCTACATGTGACAAAATAGACAGAGAACCTGTCTGACAATAAAAATACAGAGAATTCACACTTAAGAACAACGGTCCAAGAACATAATTCAGAAGCAGTTATTATAAGATTCTGTATACAAGAGTTGCTGAATACCTTTCAACTAGAGAACTTGAATAGAATAATTTTTAAAATAACCTGGCACTAAATATAGAAAATGAAAGAATAATAATTCCGGTCTGTATCTTGCAATATTGCAGATATTTTTTTATCCAAGTTTTCTAAGTCTTTGTATTTTTGTTGGTATGTACTTAAAAAAATATGTAGGCAAGTTACCGTAATGATACTGTCAGAAATACGCCCATTTTCATAAAAAATGGAGTTATTTATGCTTAATAAAAAATTTATTACAACAAATCAAGGTGTATCAACATTCAGAAACAAATTTTCCTTATTTGCGCGCAAGTGGTGTATAATTGACTGTCAGCAAAACACAATAGTTGCGTAACATGTATTTGTTCTCTAGCGATGTGCAAAGCTGTATTCCGAATAATTCTTAGGTACAGATTTCTACAATGATTGCTTCTATTATGTTCCTGGACCTGTTGTTCATAAAGTGTGAATTTCCATTGATGGTGCCTCTTCATGGAATGATGATTTATGAAATAAGGAAATATTTGTCGGACACTTATATGACCCTGATAATCTCAGCTCAAAGGATAGATACACATTTTTCAAGGGGTTTTACAATTTACAAACAAATATCGTTTTTACACACAAACATTTTAAAATGTTATGTAATGTATTTAATTTTACCTTTTTAGAGAACCATGAATATAATGCATAGATGAAAGAACAGAAGAGCAGTAATCCACCCAGTATTATAGCACATATTGCAGATGTATTCACAATATAATACGTGCTTAAAAATTGGTTCTTGAATTGATTGGCAGCACTGTCGGTTATGGTGGCACTCTATATAAATAATAATAAAAATGTGGCTTAGACCATTATCATTACATTACGGATTTTTAATATCGGAATGATTTTGTTCTTAAATATTACATAATATATAAGGGGTAGCATATGTCCGAGTATTTACCAAAAACTGGAGAGGAAGGATTTCTTCTGAAATGGGAGATCCTTACTTTTTGTAACATAACACAGAGATACTTTGTTTTGAAAGGTATGTACCTAAATGGGTACATTTTCTAGCTCACCATACACATCTTTAGAGCCTGTTGTAGCATATTTGCATTCATTACTTCCACATGTGACAGTCCTGGACATTATAACCTAAGTTTTGAATTGAGGCAGAATCAGTATTTGGAAAGGGTAAGTGAATGCTACAGCGGAGTCACTTTCTTTTTTTCCAGCCCTATACCAGTTTTAATAACATGTGTAAAACATTAAAAAAAGTCAAAAACAATATCTGCAGTGTAAGTAAAATTAAAAGTAAAGTAATTGATTTTTAAGAGATGCTCAGCACTCATAGATTTAAATCACATTGCCATTGTATGGTAAATACCACAACAGAAAGAACTGTAGCTGGCTAACTAGAACTCTGTGTGATTTTTCTTTTTTCCGAAACCACCATTTGCGGTACATATGTAAAGAAATGCTTTATACCTCATTTAACCAAAGAATGGGGAAGATCAATGTATCTGTTAACTTGTCCATACCCCTGAAAAATCAAACAATTATCAACACGAAGCAAACTTATGACAATCATGCACATGCATAAACTTGAAAGTCTTGTAGGTGGATAGAGCTGAGAAATGTCAGGTTAATTGTAAGTAAGTGCAAAAAACAGGTTGAATTCATATTGCATAGCTGCCGGCAATCGGACGTCCTTCTGAAAGATAACAGAAATTAAGTACGTAAATACGGATGAGAACAAAATCAAATTTTCACTGAGCTAAACGGATAATGGTAGTGGCGAGCAAAAAAATATTACTTACATTACGCTGTTTGCATCAGAAAATCTAATACTTACTTGATGTTATCAACATGTTCCAAACCAATGTTGATTTGGAGCCTTTTGTTTGCGTGCATAACAGTACCTGAAATCTAAAAAAGAATAATAGTCAGTTGGAGAATAATGGTCAACTCTTGCCGCACAAAAAGGACAACTAATATTTCCAGAACATCACATAAACTACATACCGGTTCAATGTCTAACTCTGTTCCATGCTCTTTTTTGTCTGGATGAAGTCCATCAACTGCATTTAAGTACTTAGGAGCAGCAAAGAGAAAGTGGGGTAATGACATTATCACACTTGCGCCTGGAATTAGAAACAACACGTTTTCCCTGAAATTGTAATACTTGAAGAACAGCATGTAATGAATTAAAAGCAATTCTTATTAAACGAGACTTTAAAAATACCATTTTCACTCTTTATGTAAAATCCCTAATAATTCTCCTTAAAGTAACGGCTGTGTACTAGTAAGTATAATGTATGACGCACTACTGACTTTTATTTCTAAGATTTAGTTGGGGAAAGCTGGGTACGGAATATCCTATTAATCTTGCATTTCTCAAACTATGCAACCCAGAGAAATCTCCTTCTAGAACTTGCACTATTCTGGCTGTCTCTAAGAACTATATCTCAGAACATGCTATACAATTTCGCTTTCCTGATGAATAATGATAATGGTTACTTACCTTGTTTGCAATGACTAATATTAAGTAATCCGGAATCTAGACAGTGATCCACATCAGGCATGCAAAATCCCCTATTGTTTGCATTGACTGAGATATTCGAAAACAAATTGTCTGGTGGCTCAAAGTGATATAGGTCTATATCTTTTATATTTTTATTAGCTGTGTATTCTACATCAATTGATCTGTAATGAAAATCATTATATACTACTGATTAGCTTACAACTTATGATGATGCAAACTCTGTTCATATAAGCATATCTTATACTTGATCTTACATGCGATTAAAAGTTTGCGCGTGTGCCTGTACATACACACATATTGTGAACTGCCACAGTAGTGGTATAATTATGAAATGTGCTAGTACCATGTACCAGGCTTTACCCAATTTATTCCGAGTAAGGGTCTTCATCACTCTTTTTGGCTAACTTTTTTCACATAAACCTAAGAAAAGGATGTGAAAGGCTGAAGTCTTCATAGATAGAACAACTCATGGTTAACATGCAAGTTTATGCAAAGAATGAAAGAATTGTATAAAAACAACTCCTAAGAAAAAAAATCAGATTTATCACTGAAGGCACAAAATCCAGTTTCACAATATTCTAGGATACCTGCATATATCGGAAGAAAATATCTCTAACTTCTCGGTTTGTTTAATAAATGGGTGATACATCGTACCATCGGTACCATTGATCATATTACTCCAAACGTCATGCCAATATGGAAGTTCACTAAAAATATAAACATGTTTTTGATTATTCAGTATTAGTAAAAACTTTAAAAAATTGAAAGTTTACTTATAAAAGATTAAGACACATAATCAAAATAAAAATCTTAAACTCATAAACAGAATAAACCAATCTTTTGCTTGCTTGAGTAAAAGAAACAATATTTAATAAATAAACAATATAAGTTACAAACTGTATGTGTGGTTTTCTTATCCTGCTGAATCATGATTAAACTAGGAGCAACGGAACAATAAATACTTTCACTATGAGAAGAAACCGACTTTGTGGCTTGCATGTAGCAAAGGGTTTTTAATAAACTGCGTCTTGCAAACATAAAAACCATTACAGTTGACTATTTTTTCACCTTTCATAGTTCCATTTACTAATAATGTTGAATTTGTTTATGTCTCCTTCACCGGTATATACAGTATACAAACCATCATTAGAACCATTTTGCTGAAAAATAATTTAAAAATAGATGTATGATCATTCTGATCTGTTTCACTAGTTAATTTTAGGAAATTTGTTCTTTTAAAATTAGTTATACCTGTGTTAAAACAATTATGCAAAAGATAAACAAGGTATCACTAAATTGTTTTATTTCCTGTAATTTAATAATTCACTGATTAAACTTTGAGTTAATTTTATAAAAAATTGACCAGTTAAAATGTGAACCAATCTTTGACTTTGTAATATATTTGTTCTTATAAATTTTTAATAAATGACTACTAGCTTTTGACATTAAAGATTTATTTTATAGCACAAAAATAATCATTTTTTTTTATCAGACTACCATCATAGTACTCACATCCATAAATAAACCAAACTTTCCATCAAAGCCACTTGGTATAGCAATATGAAGATGAGTATGAAGCCAATCAAAAAGCGTCTTTATGTCTTTTAACAGATTGTCCGAGTAGCCCCATATAATATCACTAACAGTATACTCCATTAATAAATCTTCTTTGAATGCAACAAAAATTGTCTGCATAGCTTTTTCAACTAATGTTCTTAAAGATTTAGGAATGACAAGATTTTTTGCAATTATTCCAAATCCCTGAAAGACATTTAAAACATGAAAATATGAATAAGAACTATTTGATAATAAAAGGATAGTATATTAAGATACTTACTATACTCTATGATTGAGATATTTTAAAAGAAACTGACTTGCACCTATTTGATAAAAAAATACTACATTAATTTTGTAGGTTCTGAAAATAACAATTGTGAGTTAAGAAAAAGTTAGGAATTTACTTGCAAGTTAACTTTAATTATGGGCACAAGGGATGAAAACAGGCCGAATTATCAAGAAGAGGAGACATTTTTAGAAGGAATGGCCTGCATGACAGTTACAGTTCAAGTAACATGGGAAAGCACAATTTCCAAATCAGGCTATTCATAAATTAATGTGAATCATAGTGCTCACTGTACAGTATTAACAATGCTAAAATTAAGAAATGTGTTCCTCCCAATATCAAAATAGAGGAGAGAAAGTACATGAGAGATATCATATCTTAGTCCTTTGTAAATTGTTATACATTGGTCACAGAATATTACAACTTACGGATAATGGCATATTTAATGTGGTGATCTTATCACTTTCTTTTCCATTGGACTTTTCTTCATCAAAAACCATTGTTCGTTTATCCCTGTATGTTACTGTTCCATTGGAATGGAATGTTATATTTGTTTTTTCTCTGATTTCCCTACAAAAGTTAATTTCAAGTGCAAAATTGTTTAGTACTGGCAAATTAAAACATATTTGGGTTTAATATTGGTTTAATAGTGGGCTTGATATCTGATGGCTTATAACAAAACTGTTATCGGAAATGCTTTAATTGGTATTGTTAGCTTTTGCTAATTTTACCATAACCAATGGTCCTAACCAGGTATCTCTGTATAAATTACAAAACATGAACTGTGTTATAACTTGTCTTAATCAAATATGAAGTACATTAGTTTTACATATAAAATTTGACACCACATATCTCCTAAAATATTTGTTATAATATTTTATTATATTTGTTTCATGTAACATTCAAGCAATTTTTGCACAAATGTGTTTTAAATGGTCATAATCTCGAGGAAGCTGAAAATTCAATCTCGAAGGTAGGAGAAGGAAATAGCTCCATGCCAACACCTCAAAAAGTTTCAGCCACCATCTTAAAAGCTAATTTGAATAGATTATCTGTAGCATGCAAATAAATTGAATTTTACTGTTTTCCAAAATGTAGTTTGCAAAATGGTTTTCCCTGTGATAAATGTGAGCCATCTTGCATAAAAGTGATTCAATCCGTATTGTTGCACGTACACATAAGCTCTCAGGGACGTTACGAGTGAAATGTTTACAATTAAGTTGGGGATGAATGGGGTTGCCAGCATGGGCATATAAAATATTCGAGCAAGTGCCAACATCCTTAATTTCTTTAAAATACATTGAGTTTCAGTGACATCAACATTGTTTGAGACAAAAGTAGGTTTTTACATATGTGCCTTCAGTTATTGCACTATAAGGAAGACAATTAAAATGCAATTTTAATGTGATGACCATTGCTAATTTGCATCTCTCAGGATTTCACACCATCATGTAGATTTATAGTTGCTGAATTGTCCTTGTTTATATGGTGATCCAAAGGTTGAACTAATTTTGGACAGTTGTAAGTATCGACGCATGCATTTTGTTTTGTTAAATTTTCATTTTGTTAAAGTTTAATATTGTTAAAATGAATTCAATTTTAACGTACGTTGTTCATGATAATGTGCACATCCCTTTTCTTTATAAAACTGGTAAATAAATGTAGTTTGCTGCAAATGCATTTAATAGCTAAATTTCTGGTTGTATAGACATTCACCAACCAAGGGCAAGATCTTGTAACTGGTAGCTTGTTTGACAAATGATCCATTGTAAAACTGTTTTTAAAGAATGTAATGTTCACTAAATCTCTCATCTATTTCTTTTGCAGTTGTAATCAGGTTAGAAGTGGAATGTCAGACGTAATAATAACTAGTGCTGCATTATTCTTTTGACACTAGTCAATTTTACCTGTAGGAATATGGACCCCGTTCCTGAAGCATTGGTTTAGCACCATAGTTTGTGAATTCATATGCGTTTAGTACATCAAATAACCAGAATTGTAAATACACATCAGCGGGCGGAGTCACCCAGTTAGTATAGGACAATGATCCATTGGCTATGGGTAGCACCTGAAACAAACATTCATTTCTGTAAATTAAAATCTAAATATTAATATAATTTAATATTTATCTAAAAAAATCAATAATCATTACATATGCCACGGAATAGTATTAGCCAAAATAACAAAGAAATAAACAAACTTGTCAGTACGTACATAATTAATTGTTCCATCAATATTTTAATTATAATATATTTCATTGTGAAAACTAGATATCTACATGTAATTACCCTTTTAGCATAATCTTTATAAAAAAATGAAACTCAGATTTCATATTGTTAGCAGCCAGAGCATACTTTTTTTTCGAAAGATTATATATTTTGACTAGGAACGAGTTAGGACTAATACATCATATATCGGTCTTATTACTAAGACTAATGTGCCATATGATATAATTAGCAAAACGCCCGGGGTACTCTCATTCAAACAAAGTGACTGCGAATTTCAGTCTGAATCTAGACATTGGTCATTGTTCTTATAGTTTATGAGATCAGATGTTACAGAAACTTTTAAAAATAGATCTTATGCTCAAATAGTCCCAATACTTTAATAGACAGGCAGAGCCATGGTAATTACTATAACTATTAAACCTCCAACTCGCAGCTATCAACTTAGTCCTAGCTTTATGACCCTACTATGTTTCCTACGGCAACGTAGGGTCATAGTTCACATAATGCAAATATCTGTAA
>JAOXYB010016299.1:0-19176 GCA_028565635.1 Phoronis ovalis | reverse complement strand
GTAGCCACGGCTCCTTCAATTCAAACGAGAGGATTGGCGACAAATTTAGACGCATGTTTCCCGATAGCGTGATTGCATCATGGTCATGGAAAATTATGAAATCTTCTGGAAAAGTCATGGAAAAGTCGTGGAATTTTGCCATCTAAATTCTGTGCGAACCATGTTTTAATTGTTTCATAGTTATAAGTTTAAAATTTTAGCTTCGAATCATTTTTTGATGAAATAAATATTTTTTACTTTTATATTACGAAGGTAGATGTAAATATCGCGCACTTTTGGTGATTTCAGTCATATTCAAAAAGTGCATATGTCATTAAGGAGTCTTGTGATACGTACAGTATTTTATTTACATATTTAATTTTTTTATTACAAATCACCGTATCCACTTGGATTTTTCCAGATACATAATTTGATATTTAAAAAATTTCATGCAAGTTTGAAGTTTTCTTGGCTATATTTCATTTCTCTAAACCTAATTAAATCATCAACACATACTAAATTTCACAATATAACCATTATCTATGAAATATAACTGTTATTTTCAAGGCTTGAAATCTCAGAAATGCTATAGCTCACAAAAAAAAATAAAAACATCACAAGTATTCTTCAGAATTTTTAGTTTATTAATGAATTACTCTTATTTGTGTCAGTTTTGAAAAGTATCTTTTGAAAATCCAAACTTTCGTAAAAATTTAAACTTGCCGCATTTATTTCCTGTCACCCTGTAACACCTTTAAGGTAATTACCTCTTCTATAGCTTTTCACAGGACACTGCCCACATAAAAAAGTTTTATAATGCAAATGCATGCATATCATGTTTTTGTAGAAAAATATAACGGAAGTTTGAAAAAAGAATTCTACTGTAAATAAGAGAAGATTGGACTGTTGAATGGATTCAAAGTTTTCGTAAGTTTAACATTATGTCTGATACTTGTTTTATTCCGAAATGTTGTAAGATTTCATAAATTTGGATATTCCCAGTACTCCATATATCCTCTGTAGTTTTTAATCTGACCTCAATAAGTGATATATCATTAAATAACAGTGTATAAAACATTAATGTTCAAATTTTGACCCCTGGAGTGTTCTAGGTGATCATGTGTAGACAGAACATTAATACATAATAGCATCAAAGAATTCATTCAAAAGCTTTTGTGTGAGAAATTAGTATATTAATTTGGAAATTTTTTCTTAAAAAAAATGCATGCAAACTGATTTCAAAATTGGAAATTAATTAATGAACAGGAAACTTTGTCCAATTTGATATTTTCAAACATACCATTTGTTTTCTATATTTTCTCCACCATTTAAATATTCTGTTCAATATATAATCATTACTTATTTTTTACCAGGCTTCTACCAAAAGTTATCAATGGAAGCATAGCTGGTATTGTTGGTGTGACATGTGTTTTTCCTGTCGACCTTGTAAAAACCCGCCTGCAAAATCAACAGACTGGCCCAAATGGACAGAAAGTGTACAAAAACATGTAAGTTAACTGCCAAGAAACTTGTTTTGAAATATTGTTATAACCGGATGTGCCTTTTAGCAAAGGCCAGGTTGCTCAAACACAAAAATGGTTGGCCTCTTGGCCTTGAGATTGTCTTAGAACCTAGACAACTGTAAAGTTCAGCAAAGGCATGTGACATATAAAAAGATTATTTGGGTATGAAATTTGATTGACCTCTAAATGACCTTTTAACTCATATTTTAAATTTGAAGGAAATTTTAACAATTTGCCTATTTTTACCCTCTGACCTCAGATTGACACCATGACATCTGGATGACATTGCATGAAAACCTCATTTTTGTAGGTTTCATGCTATTTTAAGATTTTACCTTTTTGTGCCTCTGAATGAATTTTTGATCTCAATGACAACCAAGATAAACTCTTAAATGACATTTTAACTTTTTTTAAAACTTTTCAAAGAATTTCCAGAGCATATATAGTCTTTTTACCTTTTAAGCTCACAGTGAGCAAGTAACCTCTAGATGACCTTTACATATAAAATTTGAATGGAGGTAAAAAATCAGAGTTTGTAGTTCAAGAAAAAAATGAGGTTTTCATATCTTATCCTAGCCCTATTATAGATTCTGACACAACTTGACTAGGCCTTTGATTGTCCTCCTGGAAACCAGAACTCAATATCATTGATCACCAACGAGATAAGTTACTACAAAGCACTGCACGAGGAAGGACGTGACAAATAAGTCCATTTTAGAAACTAATTTTTTTATTTGTTGATGGATCGAGTTTAAGTCCTGCATTGTGATTTGTTACTTTAGTTAGGTGGTATTTTCTAATTGATTGATGGGCAGAAAAAAGGTCAAGTTGTGTCAGAGTTTATAAACGGAGCTATGATATGTTATAAAATTTGAGAGGTAGAAATCATAAAATATGAAAGTTTAGCTCTGAAACTCGGGTTGCTATTAGAGGCCATAGTTGAATGTTGCCCTTACCTTTGCTAAAAGGCTAGTTAGTTGCAATAGCTGTTGTACATTTTTTTCACATCTTGTTGACTTTTATTGCATAGGGACAAATCTTTTGATCCTTATCAAACCTTAGAAAATGTCCTTGAAATTATCATACTTGCTAATCAGTAAATGTACATGTTTAACCTTTCGACAATCTTGGAATTTATCCAGGAATTTATAAATAAAATATGAATGATACCTATGCTTATGTGGAAGTGGGTATAAATCAATAGAATACATTTATACCTCCTATAATTCTCATTCCAAAGGATTAGCATTTCAGGAGGGATAGTTAATTATGCTAATGAGTATACTGAATTGCAGTTTCCTAAATTCTTCAAACTAGTAGACAATAATAACTAGTCTGAAATATGCTTTCTTTTGAGTTAGGAATTGAATTTATTTTGTTATGAAACATTTTAAACATAATGTTTTAATACTTTTGGGAAATATATTTATTGGATAATTCTAGGTGAAGCAGCAATTAACCCCAATTTTCCATTCATGGTCAGATAATCACATCATGACTATATATGTACTAGCAAGTTGCTATTAAATATTGATGAAGATGATGATCAGTGGTCAATAAAAATGATAAGCAGATTTGAGAACTGTGTCAGTGTGAAAGTGGCTTTATTCATAATGATTTCTCTGTTGTTACATACTTTAACTTTAGTTTTTCCTTCTGTCATTTCCTAATCTGCAATTCATATAAATTAGCCAGTAGTTTTATTAATGCCACTTACCCTTTAAATTAAATATTCCCGTCTCCTATTGCAAACATATTATTATATTTTACTTTTGTTTAATTTCTTATTTTGAAATCTTATGTTTTTTTAGGCTTGATTGTGCTATCAAGACATTCAGAAATGAAGGATTCATTGGAATGTACAGAGGTGGGTTCTTACTTTTAATAGTTACCTATAATGTTCTGTTTATGAATAAAGTTCTTCTGCCAGGTCGTGTGTTCTGTTATAGAAATATTGCACCATATTTGGCTTAATAGTAAAAGTGTAATGGAATTTCCCATAAAAATCTTTACAGGTTATACATTTTATACATAGACATGTGTAATTTTTTGCCCACTCAGTTTTTCTGAGGCATTGTTATCATTCAGCCATACAATATCCTGGTTAGATTAATATCTGATGTAGTTACTGAAAATCCTTATTTTGTAATTGTTTTGAGGTATTTTATATATAAGCCTGACTGAATACAGGTTTTCCCATAAAATCCTAGGGAGTTATCTTTATGACTAACTGTCTAGTGTAAATCAGTTATGTGGTATAACGTGTTTCTTCCTTTATATATAGAAGCTATCTGTTGCAAACTTAAGGTTAAGCTAGACTCTAAATATGTGAAAAATCTGCATTGCATTTCACAAAATAAATGTATTCTGAAACTGTAATGTTCATGCTATGTTATAGTGTGGTATTTCTAGACTCGTTTGCACAATGCATGAAATTTAATTAACATTTTATTACACCTTATAAAGTCATCAGGTACATTCTAACGGAATATCATATGGAAGTAAATTCGAGCTAACTACATTTTTAAAAGGCAAACAGTACTCCCATTATTTGTTATGACCAAATTGTAAATACTGTGAAAAATCTGAATTATTAATTAATATCTAAGAAAAGGTAATTTTTTTATTTGCTAAAAAAACCAAATTGATTATAAAACCAAAATCCCTTGTTCTATTTGGTAGTTGCTAAAAATATAGTTGGCACGGATTTTGATCTACTGGGTTTTCCCGTAGGGTGCACCTGATTTTCATAGGGGGTCATTAAACATTAATTAAATTTCACACAATAGTTTGAAAAACAATGTAATTATAGTTTGAATGGTGAAGTTTCAGAAAACATCTATTTTGTTTGAAACATATGTAATGCGGATTTTTCACGAATTTTATTTAACAGTGACGAGGATCTATAGCTTATATAGCCTTAATGGTATTTGTCAGTGTTATGATCAAACACTTGAAATTGAATAAGTGCATAATAAATACGAATCGTATTTTTCTGATATCTATTTTTCACAAATGATAAACACACCAAGTATAAATAATTGGGTGTCAAATAGCGTTTTCTTAAAGGACAATTTTGTCTTTATTTGATGTAAATTTTGGGAAAAGCATTTTTATAGAAAAATGTATTATAGTACAAACTTAAGATTAAAGTCTGCCTTTAATTTTGTCTGAAGGCTTCTGCAAATTGGATGACAATGCCTGAGAAAACAACCTTCCGTACTTTTAAATTCTGTAAATCGATTGAAAATGTACATGTTACCCTATACAGTCAGAGGGCCTTTGATTGAATTATACTTATACATGTAGCAAAATAAAGACTTGTACAAATCGTGTATATAACAGATATGATTATGAAACTTGAGGATTTGTGCTGTGTGATACTTACAGTATGTCAGTTATCAAAAATGATGGAAAAACTTGTCCGACAACTGTTTAAGAGTTAAACCAAACAAACACAGTGAGAAAATCAAGTTTTATGGTCATTATGGTGGACACAATATTATTCCCGTAGCTTTAGTTTAGAGACTGCATTGCTATGTTGTTGGATAATTGTCTTTTCGTTACAGAAGCTGTGTGCAGTGCAGCATTCTTTAAGCTGAAGTATGCGGGGTAATAACCCTGTAATACTATTGTGCCAGTAAGGTTTCAATCAATACAATCAATTTTAATCTGAGATCTGTAAGTTTTTAAAGGGCCTCTCCGTACTTCAAATTTGTAAAAACTTACCATAACAAAGTCAAAATTTGATTCCACTGTTACACGTTAATTACTGATAGTACAGATTTTCATGACTAAGTTTGACGTTATAAAAATGAATGATTATTGAACTCATGCAGCGGAACAATGCAAAAGATTAGTGCGATTAATTGATATCTTTGCTAGTTGGAACAGAATGGTTGCAATGCGTGTATATAAAAATTTTGTTCATGTTAAGCACATATCTTTGAGTGGGAGAGACTCTTTAATCAGACATGTAATTGACACATCAGCAAAATGATTCTTATTGATTTCTATTTCAAAATATTTAATCATAAATTTGCGTGACATTGTACTGTGTAAAATTAATTTACCATCATATTATATATTTAC
The DNA here is from genome assembly GCA_028565635.1 of Phoronis ovalis. NCBI lineage: Eukaryota > Metazoa > Phoronida > Phoronidae > Phoronis > Phoronis ovalis. Next base: position 13,582 of record JAOXYB010016299.1, on the reverse strand, counting down.
CAAAACATTGTTATAAAGCAGAAAAATATAAATCTGATTTTCCTAAAAATACCAAAAAACATCTAATTATATACCTGTTCTTATATATCCATTAGTTGTGTTCCAGAACCTATTCTGAAATAAACTGGCTCAGTCTTGTTCTGGTATTTCTGGTGTATATGTTATCATAGTTTTATTTTTAATTCTGCAATGTGGAGTGTACCATTAACATGATTTAATTTCATTAGTAATGTGGCTTGCTATATTTTGCAAATTAATTACTGACTCTTCACCAAGTGGATTTAGGCTGGATTTAGGTGTAATCAAATTATGTGTTTGTTTTGAAAATGTAGATATAGATTTTGTAGTTTTAGATGTTTATTTTAACTCCTTTCTGACCTGTAGAATGATATGCTGATGCTGAATGTTACCAATCATAATTTGGCTGAAAAATTAACATTTACTAATTTTTTTAGCCGCATTTGCATGAGACTTTGTATTAATTAGAGAGAATAACATACTAACAATACAGCTAATACTAACAGTTTACTAAAAAAAGCTTTTAAAAAAATTATATAACCCCTGAAGACATAAAATAACATGTTTATCTATGAGCAAGACAAAATGTCTGCGGAATATCTATTTTTCTGCTGTATGATTATGTTAATTCTTATTGCCAGCCCTATGTTTTATTGAATTAATTTGCTTCCAAAGGGATTTATCCAGTCTTTCTTTTGCAGGTTCTGGAGTAAACTTACTTCTTATTACACCAGAAAAAGCCATCAAACTTGTGGGCAATGACTTTTTTAGACACCATCTTGGCAGTGGAGGGTATGATATAATTTCAAAATTTAATTACAAGTTCAAATATAATGCAGTATAGTCTGATAAATAAGGAACAAAAGGATAAAGATAGATGAATCTAAGGTGTCCCTGTTACCCACAGCAAAGTAAATAGAGATAGGGGATCCGGATATGGGTTACTCCCGCTTACCTTATAAAACAAAACTAATTAGTTTCCACCCCCACTTAAGACATCATCAGCACTCGTGACTATGGGTGTTGTGAAAATCATTCCTACAGTTGTAGAACAATGTCCATCTGCTGACATTAATATTGGCCAATAAACAAAATGAGATTATACAGATTTTGGAACAATTAAAAGAATGTCCAGAGCATGAGGCCGCAATATCACCAATTCATAAAGAGAAGGGAGGCAAATGTCAGCTAGCTGAATATGAGACAGTAGTACATAATTATATGTTGTGTACTCGGAACATGCTTGCATATTTAAAAATATTAATAAGCATTTTCTCGTTATAGCCAAGCACTAACACTGTCTCGTGAAATGGTGGCTGGAGGAGGTGCTGGTATGTGTCAGATCATTGTGACCACACCGATGGAGTTACTTAAGATACAGCTACAAGATGCTGGCAGGACAGGTATGTAGTGTTAGTACTAATGTGCGACTGGGATCATGTAATAGATGTGGAAGGAATTACAGTATGTATGGACAAAATACTTGATTGACACCTTGTACATTATAGTAATGGTATTTTGGGTTGTGTCATTATATTGACATGCAAGGTAATTCAAAATATAGTGACTCTTTATTGTCCAGGTAAGTTTGAACTACCTTGAATAACAACACCCATGAGCTACATTTTGCATAAGAGTATAATGTCACAACCAAAAGACTTAAATACCATGAATTGGTTCAAACTGTGAAAACTGAGTTGGAATTAAAGCTGTTTCCATACCTTATAATTTAATAGTTAGAAGGACTAATGTAATTTGATAAATATCAGTATTATTATTAATAATTAAGGTGCGCTTTCCATGTTTTCGTACTTCCCTGTCTGAGGAAAAATCTCAGGTATGCATTCACTGTTCTCCACAAAATACAAGCTGTTCATCATATCTTATTAAAACATAGTTTTACTAGATAAATGTTTAATGATGTGTATAAGTTCATTCAGTACCGGCACAGGCCTTAAATGCTTATCATGGATTCCATTTACCTGGTACCCAGGCTTTAAATGCTTATATAATCACGGATTCCATTTACCTGGTACACAGGCCTTGAATGCTCATCATGGATTCCATTTACCTGGTACACAGGCCTTGAATGCTTATCATGGATTCCATTTACCTGGTACCCTTTTTGAAAAGTGCAGTATCCTTCCATTTGTTGTATAAACCAGATATTTTAATTCTAACTTTACTACTTAAAAATTAACGTAGGCAAATGCAGTCGGCCAACACTATGTCCAGCCTTTGATATGAACACCCATTATTATTTAAACTGATGAATATTTCACAATGAAAAGATATTAAGAAAAAATCAAGTAAACCATGAACAGCTATTCTACAAAAGAGTCTTTAAATATTAATTTCTAGTATTTAGTTTTACTTGATGATGCATCAACTTTAGCCGAGTCCCATTAAAATTGTTTAATCATTTTGACCTATTAATAAAATTGTCTGTTCTGATTAAAAGTAGCTTTTACTTTCTTGTTATTATATCATTCTTTATTATAATACCTTACTTACCAGCACAAACAGTTCACAACTTAACTGCACATTGCCCTGGGATCCAACTCAACGAAACAAATGGTGCCGTGTTTGTGAATGGGTTTTTAAATGCGTTTTTCCATTTTTATGCCCATCACTATGTATAGTGAATGGGCATATAGTCGTAGGGTATGCGGCGCGTATGTAACCTTTTCTTTGTCTCGCTATAACGGCTTCAGCTTTCGTCGGATCATCTTCGTATTTGGTACAGGTCAAAGCACAGATCGGATATAATTTTGACCTCGATTACTTCCAACATGGCCGATTGGTGGCCATGTTTGTACCCGAGAGTGCACCTCACGTTGCGCCCATTTCGGGAAAGACGAAGCTTTGACTTGACAATTCGAAGGTGGATTCACGAAGGCCATGGGTTGGTTGGCATATTAGGCCAGGTGACATTTCAACATGATCTTGAGAAGTAGGTCAAATGTCGATACGAATCTTTGACAATTTTTGTTGCGCGTAACACTTTCTTTGTCGCGTAATAACTGCTTCAGTTTTTATCCGAACAGCTTTATATTTGGTACAGGATAAATACAGGTCAAAATGCAGATCGTCTGTAATTTCGACATGGATCATATTCAAGGTGGCCAACTGGCGGCCATGTTTGTTCTCGAGATGTTACCTTACAATAATAGCTTTTGTTTTTGGCGGATCATCTTCATATTTGGTACAGGGTAAATACTGGTCAAAGTACACGTCAGATATAAGTTTGACCCCGATTACTTCCAACATGGCCAACTGGCAACCATGTTTGTACCCGAGAGTGCATGTTACGTTGCGCCCATTTTGGGAGAGACGAAGCGATGACTGGATGATTCAAAGGTGGATTCACGTAGGCCATAGGTTGGTGGGCCTATTAGGCCAGGCCACATTTCAAAATGACCTCGAGAAGTAGGTCAAATGCCGATGCACAATAACTGCTTCAGTTTTATCCAATCAACTTTATGTTTGGTACAGGGTAAATACAGGTCAAAATGCAGATCGTCTGTATTTTCCATGTGGATCACTTTCAAGATGGCCGACTGGTGGCCATGTTTTTTCCCGATAGGGCACATTACGTTGCGCCCATTTCAGGAATGACAAAGCGATTACTGGATGATTCGAGGTGGATCACAAAGCCCATAGGTTGGTGGGGTCAAATTCCGATACGAATCTTCGACATTTTTAATTCGCATAACACTTCTATTGTCTTGCAATGACTGCTTCAGTTTTTATCATATCAGCTTTATATTTTGTACAGGCTAAATACTGGTCAAAGTGCAGATAGGCAGTACTTTGTGACTTGGATAACTTCCAAGATGGCTGACTGGCAGCCATGTTTGTTCTCGAGATGTTAGCTTGCAATAATAGCTTTGTTTTTGTCGAATCATCTTCATATTAGGTACAGGGTAAGTACTGGTCAAAGTACACGTCGGATGTAAGTTTGACCGTGATTACTTCTAACATGGCCGACTGGTGGCCATGTTTGTACCCAAGAGTGCATGTTACGTTGTGCCCATTTTGGGAAAGACGAATCGATGATTGGATGATTTGAAGGTGGATTCACGAACTAAGGTGTATTAGGCCAAGTGACATTTCAAATTGACCTTGAGAAGTAGGTCAAATGCCGATATGAATCTTCGATATTTTTGTTGTGCATAACACTTTCTTTGTCACACAATAACTGCTTCAGTTTTTATCTGATCAGCTTTATATTTGGTACGCCATTTCGGGAAAGACAATTGAAAGCAAAACCACATATTTTCCTTTCAAACCAAAAATTTGACATTTTCCCACTTTTATCAACCTCAAAACTCTTATACATACAAAGATGGCTTTACAACTAAAGAAACTACATCATATGATGGGCATCTGTCTGCACTCGCAGACCTCTTGTTAAATTTTGATCCCTTTTCGCTGCACTAAAGAAAATTTTACCCTTTTTATCAGGACTGTATTATTAGGAATTAAAATACTCCAGTGCATGAATCATCGTAAATGTATTCAGATAATCATATAAGGGATCCTTTTAGTATATTTGATAAAAAATTAACTCTAACCGTGTAATGCACGCTAACATGCCTGATTTTAAAAATAACCTTTTTTACTCGTTTTTGTTGACAAACATGTGTACCATCCACTGATTTGAGTTGGACCACCAGGGCACATTGTATGTAACTTACAAAAAATTAATGATGCTTTGCCATAACAGGTTTGCCCTAAGTACTAAATTGCCTCTGAACTAGATGGCACTTTAATACTATAGGGATGTTGCTGGTGGCGAGTCGTGGAACTAAAATTTATATAATTTTTGAAAATAGATGAGAAAATCTGTCTTAAACATTTTCTGAAAATTGCATGTTATTTGGTCAACAACTCATTAAATTATTTGATATTATGTAAGCAAAGAGTGTTGTGGGATGGTTTCCTTACACCGTGTTACACATTTAGGTACCAGGTAAATGAAATTTGTGTTATGTTGTTGATTGTGCATCCCGCAAAATGTTGTTTTGTTATGGACTGAGCTGTTACAAAAAATTATATGGGAGAAGGCACTTCTTCACACCTCGCCACCCATAGATATAGCCCATTAGTAATATGCTAAGTGACAGGAATCCATGGAAAAGAAATGAAGAAGTGCCTCCCAATATTTTTTTTAAGCAACTCTTAGTATTAAGAATATACTGTGTTGTTATTTAAGTAATCATGTTAGAACTGATGTGCAGATTGATAGCACATGCACATTTTTGTAGATCAACATTAACTTTTGTTTCATTAAAATTTACACTCCCTCATTTAATGTTGAATGTAAGACTAAAATATTTGTATGACATCTAGAAATAAATATTAAGTATATGCTTGATAGTAAATAACTTGCACCGATGTTAGGATGGATTCACTGGCCTCACTGAAAAGAAATTTCCGGGATTGGATTGATCTGCCTTAGAAAATGTCTTCCCATAACCTTTCCATGCACAAAGAAACAGTTTGCATGTATTCTAAAGCAGCAATTGTATTTTTAATGAAATGTTAAAAAGGTTTTAGTTTAAGGTCTCTAGATACAAAGAGGTGCATATATATTTTAACCTAATATGTTTTAGTAATTAAAATGAGGAGATAGACATATAGAAGTATGCATTTATAAAAAGTTGGCGCCCTAAACTTTTCAAATCCTGAGGTTAAATATTTTGAGTTTGGTCTTATGATCTGATACAAACCACTTTCAAATTTAATTTAAAAAAATGTAAGTCAAAAACCTCTGCATCTAAAACTTGACATTTAACTTAAATGAGCTATACATGTATATCTACATACTTGTACCCCATATTTCTAAAATTTTGCTTTGTTAAAAAGTTACGATTTTTTAAATTTAAGAGCCGGATCAAAACTAACAAATTCTGGATTATTTTTAAATTTTCAAAATTCGTAACTTTTAACATAGAAAAATTTGAGACACAGTTTTGTAAACCTATATATAAAAGATAATCTTTGCCAAGCTTCAGCTTTATAACTGCAAGGGTTTTGACTAATTATTATTGAAAATTAAAAGTTGGAAAAATCAATTTTTCCTCAAAATCGATGTTAATCAGTTCATGAGAATTATTTTCAACATCTTGCCTTTAGATTCATTAACAGTAAAGTATAATCTTAGTAAAATGTATAGTTTTACATGTCTGTCTCTTCATTTTATGAGAATTAATAAAGTAAGTTATAGTCAAGTAATAACTGATCTGAAAAAAGAATAGGTTGCATGAATTCATATCTATATAACATAACTATGTATTTCTCTGTTTTAGCTTCAGTCCCTAAGTCGGGAACCACAGCAAGCAGCAACACTGTGTCAAATGTAATGAATAGTGCCATAATAAGAACCCATTCCACTGCAGCCCATAGTGCCAATAAATTATCAGCTACAAGGATAGCCATGGATCTGCTGCGAGAGAAAGGATTGCTAGGCCTGTACAAGGGATGTGGAGCAACTCTACTACGTGATGTCTCTTTTTCGGCTATATACTTTCCTCTGTTTGCTCATTTGAATGCTATGGTGGGTATTTTACCAAAATCTGTTGTAAAACACTGCTATGAACATTCTTTCAGTTTAATTTGAATACAAATTAAAATTATAAATAATTTATTTTGATAAATGATAATCATATAGTTCTGTTCTGTGATGTACTGGTCAAAACAAGTGTGTTGTTAGGTTAGGAAATTTAGTGTAAACATTTTAGCTACTAGACATGTGGGCTGGTAACTTTTGAAAGATACTAACCCTGTTAAAAAGTTATTGGACCAATATGCAAGTGAGGATACGAAGCGAAACTAGAGGGTCCGGGGCATGCCCCCTTAGTAATTTTTTTGAAACTTGGTGCATTGAACTTTTTTGCATAAAACACTGTGTCACATTTTCACATGATATAAATATTGGTATATTTCGTGATAAATAATTTGTCTTAAATTATCAGTTATGAGCCGGGAAAATTCTGAAGTCTATACAGGAAAGTACTATAGTATGTTTTCTCTTGGTTTGTTCATAAACTTTCTTACTGCTCAAACTCTTCCTTTTATTCGACTCCTTTTGTGAAACTGATAGTGAATTAATATTAAAAAAAATTTCCATTATAAAAATAACAGCTAGAAAATAAAAAATGCAGACAATTTTTTCAAGACAGAGTCAACAAGAATTCCAGACAACGATTGGCTATTTCAGTATTTTTTTATAACATGCTAAATAGTTGCAAACCATGTATTAAATAGTAAAAATAAAAATAGAACTGCAATGGCGGAAAGTCAGATGAAAACACGATTAAGATTGGCTGGCTACTTCTAGTGTTTATCATGTGTACTAACCAATCAGAATAACAACTAAAGAGGGCGATGTGTTTAGAGTGAGCAATATGATGAAATTTTATTTAAACTTGTAAGGTAAAAAACTTTAAATAAAAGTAACCAAATTTTAAAAAACGCAGATATAGTTACTGGGCCACACAGGTCGTGTAACTTTGAAGAATTGCTAATAAACCCGATATTTAAAATTAGTTATCGGACCGCACGGCAGGCCACTTAACAGAGTTGCATGACCGTTTGGAAAGTTATCTGTCTGAGGTGTTTGGGTTGGTGCTATTTCCTACCCTGATATAGTTTGCAAAAAGGTTTTTAATATCATTGTGACACTTTAAGATATATAGAGCCACCTCTTAACTTGATATCTTTGTGTAGGGTGCTTGTTATCAAGTATATTTTAAATCTTTCAGGGCAAGCGTCGTGAAGGCAGCGAGCAAGCAGTATTTTACCACAGTTTTATATCTGGCTGCTTAGCTGGCTCTGTAGCAGCTGCTTCTGTTAACCCCTTTGATGGTAAGCATACAAAACACAGATAATGTACAGTCGACCCTAGTTTCATGGTTCAAACCCAAATATAACTTTAAGCAGTTGAGTTTATATGTGAACAGAATTTTCACCCTGCTAAATGTGCGACCTGGTTCTCCTCAATCAGTATTAATTAGGTTGTTTGCTCAAGTGGTGAAAAAGAGGTTAGCGTTTTTTGACAAATTTATACCCTATAATTGAGCCGTCGCTATTCAGTGTTAGAACGAATTTGTATCTTTAATCAAATGCTACGTTTTGCCTAAAAAATGTATTGTTTTATTTTTCTTACAAATTTGTAGTTGTGAAAACTCGTCTTCAACTACTACATAAAGGTGCTGGAGAACAATCATATGCAGGAATCCTGGACTGTTTCAGGTAAATGCAGTTACTTCGCTATAAAAAATGTATTACAGCCATTATAATTTGTCAAGAGATGTCAGTGTATTACTGTATTACTCGGCTTTGTTTAACTTCATATTACTGTTTACTTACTAAATTGAGTAAAAATTCCAAACCACAGTTGCAACTGTTCCGAGGATACATTATTATCTTTAATATGGAAAATGTCTCTTTCAACAGGAAAACCTACCAGTCAGAAGGTGCTAAGGCATTTTTAAAAGGTGCTGGTTGCCGAGTGCTTGTTATTGCTCCACTTTTTGGTATAGCTCAAACTGTGTATTTCCTGGGAGTGGCAGAACATCTACTGGCACATAGTTTATAATAATTCTAGTCATAAATAATTATCTAGTCATTTGAAACTTCCTAGTACGTACTTCCTTTTGTTAAAAATTGTGTCAAGTTCTTAAAATCAACAAGATTGAGTGTCGATTAGCGAAACTTTGTGAAACAGTTTGGAACAAATCACTTTCATCTTAGTTAATCATAGCTGAAGCAAGTAATTTTATTTTTAAATTTAAAATACTGAGTGTGTTATTTTGGTCAAGAATGCTGTTTTGCAAGTAACTTTGCGTCATAGCTATGAATATCTAGCAGTATACTCCGGTATACAATAGACATTCAGCTAGCTAGGCATGTGAAAGTGTAGATGTGTCATTATTAAAGTGCAATGATATCTAAATGGCAGGTTTTTGCTGCCTATCTATATGCAGCTTGATATCGTGATGATTCTCATCATAGCTTTGTTAATTGTTGCTATGTAATTGAATATTTAAGAGAAATAGTGTATAATGAAAAGGCTAAATGCTAGTCTATATATCAAAAAAATTGTTACAAATTGTTTAAAGTGGCATTGATATTAATCTTTTCATTAATTGTTTTGTTGAGCTAGTAATTATTGTTATTTATTTTATGTTAAATTTCAATTTATAGTGGAAGCGAGTTAAATAGTTTTCACTACGCATTTCATTTTTGAAATGAGCGTAAATTATCCAATAATGTTGATCTATTATAATGTTAAATAAGTGATATTATAGTATTTAATGAGAATGTTTAATATGATTTTTTTTGTGTTTGACAAAAATAACCGTCTCAAAGTGCTCTACCATGGATTGTCAGCCAATCATTTTCTTGTACTTACTGGTAGTAGTAAAGGTGTTACCAAGGTTACAAGTTCTGGCAGTTTGTTGGCACCTTCTTGCATTTTATTCATAGACTGAATTTATGTTAAGTTTTGTTACTGTATGCACTCATTATTTATCTTCTTTATGCATAATACCATTAGAAGAAACTTGCCAAATTGTAGAACCAGTGCTATGTAAAAATCGAGAGAAACTATTATTAAACAAGTAACTGCAGGTGAAAGGATTTGTTTTACTGCATCATCTTTCTTCCGTAAAATTTAAAATGGATGTAATCACAAATTGCAATTTATAGGAATAAGAAGACACCGGAATAAATTTCTCCATAACCTTTAATGTATTTAACCATATTCGCATGTCCATAATTCTCTAATGGTGCATCCAGTGGCTTTTTGGCAGTTTTAGGACTCAAAATATAACTTAACCCCAGCAATATATCCAATTCTTGACAGGAAACCCTATCAGAAAAAATTCTATATCCAATTTCCTATCACAGCCGCCATCTTTACTTCAATCCAGGAAGTAGTCGCTTCCATTAAAGTAAAATATATAAAGTTCAATTTAAAATTAATTCTAAACCCTCAATTGTGGCAATTTCCGATAAAAAAAAAACAGCCATTGACGACAAATGTGCACACACAGCACAACATTTTAAACTATAAACTGTTTGTCCACTACGGGATAAATGACCTCGGTGCATGGGAAAATTACTGATCTCTACTCGGCTAGGTCTACAAGACAATAACTTTAAAAGGGAAGCTGATGAGTTTATGTTTGATATTAAACAGGCAAGGTAGTACGTTTTGGTTGAAGCAGTATATACATAGGAATAAACTACTAAAGGTAAATAAAACTGCAATTATAGCAGGCAATGATGAATCTTCAACAAAAAAAATCCACCACAAAGAGTTTGAATATGTGTATGAATGACATCAATAAGACATACTTAAAAGTAGCAGGTTCATCTATTTATTCTTGCATAAATAATGCAGACAGGTAACACAACACAGATGTGTAGTAAACAACATTAACTTGACAGAAAATACCACGTTTCATATAATCTCTACAAACAAAAACAACAGAGCAAATACTTTTTATTTAAAAATAAGATGTAGACAACCTTTATGTACACGTAACCCATATTACTCCCAGTTGCTTGTAGGTACAACATTCACTTTCTGTAAAATGCTGATAACATGATACAGACCAAATACAAAGAATAGAATTTAGTGCAGTATCGAATATACAGACGTATTTTAACAGCCGATTTTCAGAAACTAGGTGGCAGCTGACGGGTCACGGCAGTCGTACTGCAATCAAATAATGCTCACATCAAATTCCATTCCCCAACTATAGCAACGATAATGCGAAAAATGCATGGTGTTCTGAAAATCCTACGTTGATGCGCAAATAAAATAGTTTCGCTTTTTAAAGACGTATTGTAATCTAATTTGAATTTCCATGATCATGAACTAAAACCTGGCAAGGTCTTGGATAAATTAATCTAAATCAGCGACTATTATAATAATCCCTGATTTTGCAGAAAGTATCATCTTTTCGGTAATGCTCCTTTATTGCTGGTTTAGTCTGTAAATCGCCTGTTAGGATTGGCGCCAAATAGTGTCTCTCTTATAACTGGCAGCATCTGAAATAGTTTTTTATGAAAAAAATACAACCTTATGTTAAACAGTACACTTTGTGTTGAATTTTAGCAGCTAATGAAAAAATAGACACATTTTGAAAAAAGTATTATCTTAAGGATTACTTTACTTATCATCATGATTATGTAATCAGTAAGGGGGCCATTTTGCGTAAAAACTCGTGTTTTCAAAAAGCAAACTTCAAAGAAATATAAGTTCAACAACAAAATTTTTCTTAGTTTTTAAATGATGTGCTTCCAAGGATGTGGGCGTCAGAAAAAAATGAAATTTCTGGCTGTTGAATTTTGTCATTATTTTCTAATGATACTAGATACTCTTTTGGAGATCTCTATTTAAACTTAATTCGGCTAAATTTTAACATTGTACCTGGGGGGTTGTTGGCCTGTTCACTCCAAGCTTGTTCTTGGAGTGAACAGGCCCATAAGCAGGGGGTAATCGTGTAAAAAAAGTCCTGTGTAGTTTATGTAAAGTCGCTTGATTTACTGTATATGTATGAGAATGGGCTATGTAAATACAAACTAATACATTAAATTTCATTACTTATATTATAATATTTTTTGCATTTTGGAAAACATGAGTTTTCAGCAATAATGGCTTCCTTACAGCTTTCATAATCATGTAACAGATAAGTAAATTAGTTTTTCATAATGCTTAAATTAATACGTTTCGAAAAATGTCTACTTTTAATTGAATGTCTATTGTTTTATTAAACTGCCCAAAATTCGACTTAAAGTGTAGTGCGAACAACTTGTCCTGAACGGGTTTAGCCACCTGAATGTGCTGTCACAAATATGTTGTAAAGGAGTAATCATATTCGCAAAGTTTTTATGGTAATGTCATCTCAAATTCCTTTATGCAACAGACATTTTTCTGTTTCTATATTATGTTAAGATACTAGCTCACGCACATCCTTTAATAAAGGAAAACACTCTGTTAAAGTGGTGCTCAAAAATGGGGGCAGCTATTTAATCTATGATCTTACCTGCTGACTAATCAAAGTGAGCCGATTTTCCAATGTATTCTCCACTCTTATTTTTCCATTCACATTATATAAAATTACACCACCAGCTCTGAAAGATTAAGTTTCTCTTTAAATATATCTTCTACCAAGAAGAAAGCATCTGCTCCAATCTTAAGGGGTCCCTCCGACTTCAAATATGTGTCTTATAGTATGTACTCTATAAATGCAACTTTATTAAAATTAAAAAGGGCTTACAAAGATAAAGCAAGGTATCGAAACCCACCGTCATTTCTTAAACTCAAAGAGCACCTTTAACTATCACAATAAATTTGGTCACTTACCACACACATTAATTATTAAGCTATCCAGGGCGCTTTCAACTCTACTTCAAGAGTCTTCGTCCGTCTCGCAATACGTGAGAACCTGAGCTCTCTGGAGAGCTTAATTAATATGTTCAGTAAGTGACTAAAATTTATTGTAATACTACACAATTGAACAAAAGAAAACATTCATTGTTTGAACATCCATTCTGGAACATTCTGACACATCTTGCAGAATTAGAAATTTAACTGTCCCTCTCAATCAAACTAAACTACACTCAAAACTAACAGATTTTCACTATATTATTCAAGAAGTGGGATTGCTAAAACATTTAAAACTTACACATCAGCATTTATAAAGTCATCATCCATAATTACAACACTGACATCATTTCCAGTGGCGTCTTTATACTGCTGCACACTTTGAGGTAAAACAGACTAAAATTATACAAAACAAATATTGAAAAAGTTGTAACAGTAGCACAAAAGTGTTTTTGTACTTGGTTTATTTTGAATCGGCGGCAGAGTGGTCATCAAGGAAGAATTCGATCATATTTGCAAATATAATAAGGTAAAAACAAGCGATGGAATTTGATGGTAAATACACCTGTCACAAAGAAAAGTAATGCACTACCGTAACGCTGAAAATGTATTTTTCTTGCACACACAACGTTTCAAATCAAAGGCAAACAAGGCTTTATAAAACTGAGGTTTGATCAAAAAATAAAATGCAACAACACTATACAGTGCTCTTTGTACAACTCATACATTTATAAGAATTTCGTAAATTTTGGACAAATAGGAAGAGTGCAGGTTACACATCTGTAATTCTAGTATTATGTAGTACTTCGGAATGACAACTGTGCTGTACTTGTGCAAGATGGCTCAACAGAAACAACTTACCTTAACCAATTCTACATCCTGTCCTCTGCATTTTATTATAACTTTCTTCTCCAGTAGTTGGTACAAACCCTGCAAATATTAAAAATATAATGTATCAATGAATAGAGCCAGATAGAATTAGACACTTTTCATTAAGTAATGGATGTAGTCTACAATTTAACAGCTAACAATTGTTCTCTTGACAGTACCTCATAAATTTGCAAACAGGGTAACACAAAATAAACTAGACATTCGGTGAGTTGTAAACAACTCCGAGAGTGTACCCCCAGCCAAGAATGCTGCCAGTAGGAGAGACTG
>JAOXYB010016298.1:0-36304 GCA_028565635.1 Phoronis ovalis | reverse complement strand
TGATCTGACGAAAGCTGAAGCCGTTAGAGCAACACAAAGAAAAGGGTACATACGCCGCCGACGCCGCATGCGGTACGACTATATGCCCATTCACTATTACATAGTGATGGGCATAATGACAAACGACGTAACCACCGCCATAAAACTTTAAGTTCAGTGTGAAAATGAGCTATAGTAAGTGAAATGTAAATCTGATGATAAAAATACACAAGATGAAAGTTTGATTATTACCTAAAAATCTTTTAGTATAACTTTTAATTATTGGAATAATTCTCAACTTTTAATCATTACTTACATATTTTACAAGAACTATTACAAGGAGTTAATGTTTACAGTTACTACTGCCATACTGCCATTCAAACCAAAACTGCTAGATTGCGATATGTGAACATAAGATAAGCTTACTTTCATCATTTCAATAGATAGTAGTTCTGAGTCAAGTATTTCTGACTGTATCTCCATTTTATGTTTACGTATGTTAAATGCAGTCAGAGTACCATCCCCACTTGTTGCTATAAGCATTCTGCCTGCATCATCAATAATCATGTCGCTGATGAACTCTTCGTTTTCTTTAATTTCCATAACAGTTTTCTTGTAACGCAAATCCCAAACCTAAAAAGATGGCAAAATGGTGTCTGCAGCCTTTAGAAACACAGAAATTAAGGATATTATGCAAATTATAAAAAAATTAAAATTAAAACAATGTCATCTAAAGCCAACACCTGTGCAATATCATTAGTTGATTTGTATGCAACAGTACCAAAAGGTCTTCTTTGCAAAAAATGATATACCAGTTAAGGACATTCAAATTTCACCTCTGAACAAAAACCATGCAAAAATTATTAACATTTTACATATACATGTTTGGGGTTCACATAAAAATTATTAATGGGCCCCCAAATATGTATGTTTTCTGACACTAAGAATGATCAATATAAACCTTCAGATAGCCATCATCATCTCCAGTAACCACAATATTTTTATCCACTACCAACATGCTGTAAATAGCTGACTCGTGCGCTTTTTTAATTCTCTCTGAAAGAACTCCATTATTCATATCAATAACACATAGCGATTTATCTTTCGAAGCTGTATAAAGCCTCTCTCCATCATCAGAAAACCGTAGAACCCTACACGCCTTTTTATGATGATCAAATGACATGAGTTCATGATTCTCCTCTTGTAGTGAGTATGAATGAACAGTCACATCGCCATCAATAGAGCCGGCAGCAATGACATTCTTCACAGGATGGCAGCAGATGTCTACAATAATGCTATCAAATACTAAGTCTTTAGGTTTTGGATAATCTGCTGAATTAGATGCCATTGTTCACAGTGTGGGGGCTGATTATGTAGTTTTCGTCAACTTTTAACTATCTTTACTTGTGATGCATAGATAAACACCCACCAGCACTAAAAGCATACCAGCACAAGTCTCTGCAAATAAAATTGCTAAAAGTTAACAAAAAGCAATATTTAATATTATTAACTACATACAACTTTAGTATAAACCAGCGTTTACTTACACAGTGAATATACTTATCAGCCTAACGTTTAAGTGGATCCACTTTTAAGACCAAATTTTTTATTAACACCTCACTGAATTGAGATGTCATCAAATGAGCATTTATTCTAGTAATTAGTCTTATATTCCAGTTTGGAATGTCATTTATAGATTACAGGACTCTAAAATGCAAAGAAAGAGGTAAACAAAAAACAATATGGCTAGGATCATATTCACAATATGTTACCTTTGCTATGAACAGGCAAATGAGAGGTGGTCATTAACATTGCAGAGAAAGAGACCTCATACATGAGAACTTGCATTCCTTGTTCACGCAATTTTTTTTATCATTTCCGTGCACTTGGGCAACTGTTTCTAGGGATCAAAAACAGATTTTGGGCCAAAAACAATTTCTGGATTGTGGTACCAGTAAAATGTGCGTATAGAAACAGCAGTCCAAGTACCCAGAAATGTGGCCCGAGGAATGACAGTTCATGTAAACGATTGCTAGACAGTCCTGGATAAGCCATGAGAACCACAATTTTCTTTAAAAGGACTTACCTTTATTTATTTTCTCCCCAAGTAATATACCAGTCAGTGTAGTAAATAGAAAAGTTAAAGAATTTGTGATTGGAACAGCCAAGGAGAGATCTGTAACAGAAAAGGTTTTACAAAAATATTAGCATAGATATAATTACTTTAAGAGTAGTTTTCACAAAATTTAAACATACTCCAGAACTATGTTATTCTCAAATCATTTAATTTTTTTTTCATACGTAGTATTAATGTATAATAGTAGCTTGATCTTGCATTATATGCATTGTCAGCTAAATATTGATCAGTGTACATGATGATTTTTTGTTGCATCAGAATGCCCTGCACAGTTGTAACAACATGTCTTGTGTGATTTCTTTAAAAAGTGGCATTAAACATTGATTAAGTTAAAGAGTATACAAACACAAGAGATGAAATCCAATCATTTACACACAGACTTAAAATATAAATGAACAGCTTTAACTGCTTCATTGTATAACAGCCTTAAGGCATAAAAATGAATTACTAATTTTTAGAAGATATGCATTAATTGTTTTGCTTCTTACATTTACCTGCGGATGCTAATGTTAAATAATAAACAACTGATCCACTTTGATTTATTAAAAAGGGGACCATGTACTGAAATAAAAAATATAAATATTTATACTATTGAATTTCATTATTTTATCTGTTATTTACCTTTTAATTGCAATAGCACTCACCTTTGCCACTCCGAAAAAGGATTTGTTGTATTTCAAACATGTGACCTCTTATTGCAAATGTTACTTTAAAATGCAATAATGTATTTAATATCGAGTTAGTAACAATGGATATGAACTGTTTTTTGCTTCTAAATCCATTTTTCAAATTTTTTGGTGAAAAAAGAAATCGAGAAAGTCAAAATGAAACCTTGAGGTATTTGAATATATACATATTTGATTTTTTTAATGTAGCAATTTTGGATAAAAAAATGTTTTTAGACTTGGGCCTGATATTTATGTGTTAAAAGTGTCTCTGGGTGTTTCTTAGATAAATTACCTTGGATGAGACTGTCTCAACAGCCAACCGAAATACAAATGAATAGGTGACTTCCTAGGTATATCCAAAAGCACACTTCAGTAATATCTTCTTTTATGAATGCAATTATATACCTTTAGTGCAGACTGAGGAATTGTCTCAAAGACTGTATTGCAATATCAAGTACACGTAGGGACAAATTAATCATGCCGAGAAAGAAAGGAAACAAGAATTTTACATCTGAAATGTAGAGAATTGGTTTGCAATTTACTTACACATTTTGAATCTGAGGCCAAATTTGGTCCTACATGTTATGCACAAAGTTACTCCGAAAATTAGAGTAACGTTTGAAGATTTCAAGATGCAATTGTGCAACAAAACTTGTTTTATTGAATATTATTTGTTTTACTCGTCCTTTACATAATGTATGCTTTAAAAATATTATGTATCATCAAATATGGTAACAATGTACTTATTATATCAATACAACAGGATTCTAACCCAATAAGTTTTAATTATTTTAGACATAAGAAAGACGATAAAATTCAATATCGACAAGCAAGATCTTGCGACAGCAAATCACACTATGAATGCACCCCCTAATAGGCAAAAGATGATTTGCTCTTCTTTATACCTGCAGCATCGGAAACGACAAGCTGTCGCTACCCCATTTGTAAAACATACAACTTAGGCCCAAGTCAAAAAACATTTTCTTACTCAAAATTGCTACTTTCAAAACATTCAAATATGTACATATTTAAATACCTCATGGTTCCATTTAGATTTCTCGGATTACTTTTTTCACAAAAAAAATTGAAAAATGGTTCTAAAAGCAAAAAACACAGTTTATGTCCATTGTGACTAACTCTATAGTTTAAAGTAGCTAATGTAGCAATATCACCAAAACTGTTAATTTAATAAGTTGTAATTTATTAAAATGACCTTGTGGCCTTTTCATATCAACTCAAAAAATGCACAAAAACATAACAAGGGTAATACTAATAGTATCTAGGTAGTAGCCAATTGCCTAGTCCTGGTCCATGACATTCTGCACTAGTTAGCTCTTGATGATCTGACTTGTGAGCTGTGCGAACAGTCATGGAAACTTACATAGCCAATTACAGTGAAAGTGCCCAAACTTCGAAATCTATGTAATTCCTACCGAATTAGTTCATACATCACTGTCCAGATACTCTCTGATTATCCAACTTCAACTTCAACTACTCCCTTCACCATTTGAAACTCATGAATTCAGTATTTACCAGGCAGTAAGCTTGTTTTACCCTCGGGCCTCACACACCAAAACAGTTTTTTGTCAAGTACCCCATCCCTCTGGGTGTCAGCGCAGGAGTTGCAAATAGCCATAGAAGTAGTAGGAGTTGAAGTTGGATAATCAGAGAGTATCTGGATGCTGATATATGAACTCATTCGGTAGGAATTACATAGATTTCCAAGTTTGGGCACTTTCACTGTAATTGGCTATGTAAGTTTCCATGACTGTTCGCACAGCTCACAAGTCAGATTATTAAGAGCTAGTGCAGAACGTCATGAACCAGGACTACCAAGTCATACCTTCCAGTTCAACAAGAGAAATTTAAGCTCAGCGAGGAACTGATATACAAAATTCCTGGCTTTTATTTCTTGCACTCCAGCACTTCCTCGTTTAATAAATGGATTTGTGCCTCCCCACAATAAAGCTACAATGGTTAACCAGAAGCCCTGGGCTAAAATGAAATGAAAACAAGAGCCATTAAAAAGATTATAAATACAGAATAGACAAACTTTGAAGGTCACCTTAGGCTTAGAGAAAAGTAAGCTTAGGTGGTACAAGAATATCCACAACACTTGGACTTCTTGACTTGCACTCAAAAACTGAGTGGACTACATAACAGCAAGTTCGATCTACTAAAACTTGTTGTTTTCTAACAGTAACACTAACATTAACATTTATAACAACTACAGTCTACACTACTGCTATTAAGTAATGTTCACTAACATTAAAAGCACCAGTGTGAACAAATCGCTGTGTATCTTTAAACCTTAGTTTAACGCATAGTCCACTTGCCTGTACTGTTCATAACCAAAATATACTTCTCGATTTTACTACTTAAGATAAAAACTGAAACAACTTATCGAAGCACACTATGCATGGGAGCAGACATCTTGAACAGGCATGCGCAAATGAAATTCTTTCATCGTGCTTCCGGTCTTGACAAATAAGCCGGGAAAGCTTATCAGCCACATATTTCATCAAAATGGTAAGTCTTGGAGTAACTTTGTTGAACACTATTTACATCATGTGTCCTCTAGATGTTTATGCATGTATTCTATCTAAAATTAACTACATTAAAGTTGTTTTTATATCAAGACTTTTGTTTTCCATTCAACAAAAAAAAAACTGAAATTGGACCATTCCCCATTGGCATTGGCATTGCATTTTGTGGATTTGGATTCTTTTTCAATTCTCGTTTTCAATATTCTTCTCATTGACACGTTTGAATGTATCAATTCTGATATATATTCAACAATAAGAATAGCTTGCAGTTAGCTAGTCACGCTGTAAATGCGCCAACGGCTAATCCATCGATTGCAGTTTCTACTTTAGTTCTAGTAAGGACTAAGGATACGTATTAGTTATTACCATTCCAATTCTTCAAATCTAAACTAGGAAAGACTGGTCATGTTTTAGAGGTAGTCATGTGGTTTAAGTTGAATTCCTGGAGATGTCCTTAGTCTGACTGTGTAATTGTCATAAGGTTTGCTAGCCCTAATAATGGACCCAATATCTGACATATGGGTCCTAGGACTTCCTATTAAAAAACTATCGTCTTTTGAAATTAACTTAAAACGATGAAAATTCTCAAACATCAAGTCATCAAGCGACGATAGTTCTTGAAGATGAAAGTGCTATGACCAATACATCAGTATTGGGCCTATTATTTGGACTAAGATTTTGCATGATATCAATGTAATTTCTTCTTTGTTTTAGAAACCACTAATGTTACATGGACATGAACGATCTATAACACAGATCAAATATAACAGAGACGGTGATCTACTGTTTTCATCTGCAAAAGATAACCAACCCAATGTATGGTATTCACTAAATGGTGAAAGATTAGGCACTTTTAATGGGCACAATGGTGCTGTTTGGAGTATAGATGTTAATTGTATCCTTAAAAATTTACTAATTTAATATATTCAATAATTGATGTTAATTTTCGCAACACCTAACTTAGCTTTTAACTAGTAAGTACAATGTACCTGCCTGGTACGTCTCTACTTCAACACTTGAACAAGCAATCACCAGCGAGTACAGTAAGTCCTTATTGCATATTGCCAGTGTCTTATTTGTCCATTAAAAATAATTAGTTTTTCTTGACCATTGTCTAAGGGGATACTACCAGGTTTCTGTCTGGTGCAGCTGACAACACATGTAGAATTTGGGATACAGAATCAGGTAAAGATTTTGTGTCCATCATATTGCTGTTTAAAATCTCAACATGAATTTTATTTTTATGCTGTTATTACTTATCTGAGCCAGAATTTGAAATCTGTCAAAACACTGTTTTAATGGATATAATTAATACTGCAAATTAACTCCAACTTGCACTGGAGATGATCCATGGTAATTAAAGACAGTATACATGTCGCAGGAGAAACATTGCACAAGATACTTATTGTTATTCTCAGATACAAGCATTTAAAAAATACATTATACATTCAAAAAGTTACTGCAGTTATGTCTTCTTCTTGCAGGAAATGAACTTAATTGTTTACCTACAAAAACTGCTGTGCGAACCTGTGGATATTCGTACAGCGGTAACCTTCTGATGTTCTCGACAGACAAATCAATGGGCTATAAATGTGAAATTTGCATATTTGACATTAGGGATAGCAATCAAATAAGTGAGTTTTAAAAACGTTATATGCTCTTTTTACACCCTACAACTCATAGTTACAAGTTACATTACTATGATACACTAAATAACAAAACTAGGAAGTGTCCTCTCCGTGCTTGTTTCTGAAACAGCCCTTGGGTTGAAATGGCTGTCAGATATCTAAGCAGAAGTACCTGTAATGCTATGTCAGATATTGTATGAGCTGATTGATATTAAGTATGTTTTTGAATTGTCTGAAAATAAATCTAACAATGTTAATACTTGTCCCGAATTATCTAAAGCGAAGCCTGTTTGAGGGGATTGCTTTTTCTTTGTAAACTAAATCTTCAACCTTGAAAATGTAAAAAGTGGGTTTTTATTCCTTGAAAGAACACCAGGTGATGCTTCCATTTAGACTATGCTTTTTGTTTTGCAGAGAATTGTGAACCATTCTTAACAATACCAGTGGCTGATTCCAAAGTTACTTCTGCATTGTGGGGTTCCTTAGATGAGTTTATTGTCACTGGCCATGAGAATGGAATGTTATGTCAATGGGATATTAAGGTACGGTTCCAGAGGTACAGGAAAACGTTTAGTGACTCATTTTATTACAGTTTGCACTATGTAACCACTTTGTATACAGTGAAATTTATCTTTATTACTTTGTGATGTCACATTTCTTTTATTATAAGTAAGAAAGTGGATGGTAGGTATAATCATGCAAGGTAGTTAAGAATTAACTCAGAGCAACTAGATTTTGAACTACCTTACACTGTAATACTCACCAGCTGCTTTTGTCCACCCTTTATGACATACCTCGTGCATTAGAAACCAAAAGACGGTATGAGGATAAATATGAAGCAATGGTGCCAGAATGTAAATATGAACTAATAACTGACATCCAAATGTGTTGTTCTTTACAACTGCTTTTCTGAATGAAAAGTATGGTAGTTCAAGAAGAAAGTTAACATATACAGTATCACTTGGTGCATGATGAAATCCTTTTTGGTACAATTTAATATGTCTTGTTAATTATATAAAGTTATGGGTGATTTGTTGGTTAGCATAACACCGCACAGGTTCACTAATATCTACATATACTTGTGTATGTAAAGTGTACTTCCAGTCAGCAACCAATACAGGGGTTCATAATCTTACTTCATTGCCAGTGCTGCTGGCAGTAGCATAGGAAGAAATGCTGTGATGTTAGTGTTTTATATTGTGTTGTACCCTTCACAGTCCGGTGAGCTTGTTGCTAGCAAAACAAAGGACCATAACAAGCAGATAAATGACATTCAAGCTTCAAAGGACTTGACTATGATCATAACAGCATCCAAAGACAGCACCGCCAAAGTTAGTACACTGAATTAGTTGTAATTCTATCATTATGTTTGTAGAACACTGCAGTGTAGTCTTATGTTCTACTGTGTGCACAATTTGTAACATGTAAAATAAGACAGAGGTTTCAAAGCACTCACAATAGCTACGACTATTTCTCTTGTCTTTTTATAAAAGTAGGAAACATTTGCAAATGCTGTGTGTGACAGGGTAATTTGTTATTCAAGCTAAACCTGCTTGTCGCACCTTCATCATAAATCGTTTTTCATTGTTCAAAAAAACAAAGAACTAAACCATTTTTGGTCACATTGTCATCCAGTAAGAAATGTTAAATTTCATTTACATCAATAATGAATATGGCTATGTTTATTTATTATGCAGTTATTTGATGCCGCCACATTGGGACACAAAAAGACGTACAAAACAGAACGACCTGTTAACTCCGCTGCAATCTCACCAATAAAAGACCATGTGAGTGAATGTTCTGTTATCAGCCTACTCTGCAATTTATTGATATTTGCTCTATAACTAGATAGCTATTTTGTGCACAGTCTAGCTGAAAATCTTAGTTGTTGAGCCTGCTTCTAATTCTACAATCACATACAGAGTTATCCCAAGGTCTCTGTAATCTAGACTTATGACTTTACTAGGACACTGTTCATTTGTGTGGAGTAGATTGAACGATTTCATTCGCTGTTAAGTAAATTGTATGTTCTTTAGTTGCAAGTCAAAGTTCTGTACCAGGCCCCCTTTTATTGGCTGATTAAACCTATTAAGCAAATAGTTTGCCACATTCGCAGGCTAACCTAATAGATTATACACTAGATTTAAGAGCTAACCAAATTCAACCAATCCCACAATTTATATTTTATGATTGAATCACAGAATGTTATGCACATCTGAATGAATCACAGTGTGTGCAGTTTTCTGAATGAATCACAGTGTCTGCAGTTTTATGTATCACAGAAACATAGTGCAGTTTTACAAGTGAATCACAGAAATCTGTGCATTTTATGCATGAATCACAATAATGTATGCAATTTTATGAATAAATCGCAGAAACATGTGTAGTTTTGTGGGATTAATAATTCACTAAATACTGATAATTGTGGAATTGGTTACATTTGTTTCATTATACATGTAACATATTAAGGCTAGGCAGGACCCTCGTCACTGTTTAAATAAAAATTCGTGAAAAATCTGCATTGCATTTTTTTCACTCAAAAGAGATGTTTTCTAAAACTTTAACATTCAAGCTATGTCATAATGGTATTTTCAAGCTATTGTGTAAAATGTATGAAATTTAATTACACCCTATGAAAATCGTTAGGTACATCCTAGAGGAAAACTCAGTAGCTAAAAAGTCGGACTAACTACATTTTTAATAATTAATCAATGCTCCCATAATTTGTTTTGACCATTTTTAAATTGCCCAGAGATTTTGATTATATAATCAATTTAGTGTTTCTAGCAAATAAAAAACTTAACTTTTTTTTTAAACATTAATTAATAATTCAAAGATTATTCACAGTATTTACAATTCGGTCAAAACAAATGATGGAAGTATCGTTTACTTCTTAAAAACGTAGTTAGCTCCAATTTAGATCTGCAGGATTTTGCTATAGGATGTACCTTATGATTTTTATAAGATGTCATTAAAAATTAATTAAATATTGTGTGTTGCATACACAAGTTGCATACATTTCATCATAACATAGCATGAATGTTAAAGTTTCAGGAAACATTTATTTTATATGAAAAATGCGGATTTTTCATGAATTTTTATTTAAACGGTGACAAGGGTACTGCATAGCCTTAACCAGGTTATAGCATGTACATTCATATCTAGACTTGCTCAAGTCCTTGTGGACTTTAAAAAAATTAATGTTTATTTCTCTTTTTTATGTCTTTTACATCAGTGTTTTTAATTATCTTGCAAACATTTTTTTTTTTACTATCATATATATGTTGGGTGTTTGCCGTCCACAAGGATCCCTGTGGACGGCTAACACTCAACATATATATGATAGTAAAAAAAAAAGAAGATTTTTCGAGATAATTAAAAACACTGATGTAAAAGACATAAAAAAGAGAAATAAACTTTAAATTTTTTTTGTTCACAAGGACTTGAGCAAGTCTAATTCGTATCACCTTGTTTAGGTTGTTCTTGGTGGAGGACAAGAAGCTATGGATGTGACTACAACATCATCACGTATTGGAAAGTTTGATGCTAGATTTTTCCATTTGGTATTTGAAGAGGAATTCGGGAGAGTAAAAGGTCATTTTGGTCCTATTAATTCTGTGGCATTCCACCCAAGTGGCCAAGGGTAAGGCTTTAAGTGTATATTCGGTTAGAATTGTGATCTTAGGTAGTAAAATATAATATGTTTAGAAAGCTTCTAAACAGAAAATCGTTATTTTTAGGGTCAAAATGTCAGGTTCAGGAACAAGGACATTGAATACTCTATTTAAGAAAGTAATAAATATGGGTGGTGAGTCTCTACAAATCATTTAATGTAAAAATGCCTCCTCCTGTATAACCAAACAGGATTTTTGATAGAGCTAGTATTCATTATCATAATTAAATGTTTTGATGACATTTTTTATGGTAGCTGATTACTAAATTTTAATTTATTTAACATTTCTAGGTACAGCAGTGGTGGTGAAGATGGTTATGTTAGAGTTCACAGTTTTGATCCAGGATATGAACAGTTTGAATATGAGTACTGAATACAAACTTATTTAATGTTTGAATGCTTAATCTGCACAGTTAGGCTGAAAAGTTGAAACATGCAGTTTGTGGATTATAATGTAAACAATTAAACGATGAAAAAAATAATAATAAATTTTATTGTCAGTGATGGTATGTTACTATTGATTTATACACATTCCAGCAAATGTAATTAGGCAATGTTCTCACTAGCTGCAATGCATCTGTGCATTTAGCAAGAAAGATGAATACTGTTGATATATTACTGTAGCAAGACAACTGTGTATTTCGCAGAATAGCCATTTCTTACTGCTACCTGCTGCCACCTAACGAAAAAATTTCAGCCTCAGTGTCAGATCCATAACGACAACATTGGTCAACTACTTCTTTTTTCCAGCTGATTTTCCAGACTTTTTTCGCTCCTTAGATTCCCTTGGAGTTGATTTCTGTATAGGGGTCTTGGTATTGAATCTTGGTGGTTGGCCTACCAAAAATATTACCAAATGTTTTAATACAGTGTTTTCTCAAATACAAGCTGCTCTAAAGCAGTATTAGCATGTTAAAATGTTTAGTTCTCATTTTGTGACACTGGATGAAATGTTGGTGGTTTATGATGATTTGTTTAACTTCAAGTTTTAACAAATCATCGTTTGAACTTTCTTTTAAGATAAGTGGAAGAAAAACATAAAAAGCATTACTAACATGCTGCTCAAAGGTAGATCCTGCATTTTTTTGTCTGAATGCTTACCTAAGGCTGTTGGTCTTGGCAATACAGTCTTTTCAAGTTTAAATTCTAAGTCATCTAAATGTTCTTTAATAGTGTTTGTTAGTTCATTGGATACAACTGAAACATGGTCACTTATGGCATCTTTGATGATGTCTAGAATAACCTAAAATGAAATAATGTATTGTCTTACTCGTTAGAGAAACATGTAGTCTTGTGAGCAAAATTTGATCAGAATGGGGACATACATTTATATTATAGCAATTAAGTAACTTTGGTATTAATGAACTTAGCTGCCAAAATGTTAAATAAGAAAAATGTTACTTTTCATTCAGTGATAGCATTTTGAATTACCTCTTTTTGTAAGGTATCCTTTGTGTCTGGATATCTATCAGTGGACTGCTTCAGTTTAGCTTTCACTGTTTCTTCGGTTTTATGTTTCTCTTGTAGTAGTTCATTTTTCCTGTGTTCTTCTTGCTTTTCAAGTTCTTTAATTTTTTCCTGATAATCCCATATGTGAATTGGAGTCCCATTTTTGAGGCATTCTGGGGGTACTGGAACACCAACTTCTAATTCATAACAAGGTATATTCCTTTCTTGATCCTGTGTAAATACATATTGGAAAAGCTTGTAATGCCTCATAAATGTCAAGAAAAAATGTTCACTGAAAATATTTAGATTTCTCTCTCCAAACGTGCCTCCATATAACATCGCTTTTTCTTTATAAATTTTGACAGCATCTGGGAGAGGTTTACCTGAAAAAAAAAATATTTGTTACTATAACTGCATCATACAAGGCAGAGGCACATTTTGTAAGTAAAACTTTTGTAAGAGCAAATAATAGTGTTTTGTATTAGATCTGCTTTTAATCGATCAATTACTGTATAATACAGCAAAAAATTGATTTGGGGCAAGATATTAATAAATTTCTAGGCAAATAACATCGACATATGCAACTTTTACACTGGCATTTTATGGGTTGTGCTATTTAGCTTGTTGAAAATTGAGATTTGACTCTGTCAATATATTTAATCAGGCTCTACAACTGTTTACAGCTCTAGCAGATAATACATAGCACGATTTAAAGTTGTCATAGTAGATCCTGCAAGTGCTCCATCCTAATGTTTGCAGTGGTACCTTTGGGGCTGGTTTGGAGAATTGAAACCTCTCAGTTAACAAAAACAAGACTCATACTCTCAGCTACTGCTCCTGAAACTGCTATTTTTTCATATTGCAGGAAGAAATATATACAATATATAATGTGCACAGGTGTGAATTTATTTCAATATTCAAGACCTCTGGTCCAAAGTACAAAATAATTAAAGTTTTATTTTATTATTTGTAATGTATATAACTTAATTACAAGAACTGTTGTTCTTACTGTAGGTTTCCAAGTTATGCTCCGACCGGATAATGTACTAATTACTTGTTTGTGACAGCTACTCACATTTTTCCGATGTCATCAGCTTAGCCTGTCGGGGAATTGCTGAGGAAACACAGAATCCTGAATTCCGTATACATAAATATATACACACAAGCACTAGTTTATGTATTTAGAGGGATAAGGGTCATCAGACTATTCAGGTACATAAAGCGGGGGCAAACTTATTTTCCTACAGGTGTGAAAGGGATATTTTATTTTCATACTGTGGGAATCATTGAATTTTATTTTGGTCGTGCAATGTGATAAACGTTATGTTTCATTTTCGTGTTATAGCATCACATAAATTTTTGTTCATGCAATAAGAATATCATTTTTTATTTCTTTGCAATGAAATTGAACCCTCTTGCTTACCCCCTTTGTAGCTCCTCTAACGAAAATCCCTCGAGTACGCTGTAACCATTTTGAATAATTTGCAGTATAATTATCTTCTTAGGAGCGTCCAATAGACTATTAGTACTGCATATAACCTATTTATATACACTAATTATTGTTGAGGTGTGAAAGGGTTATATTATTTTCGTGACCCACGATTGCAGGAATTTATCATTTGTGATTCATGAAAAGGCAATATTATTTCCTTTAAGCGGTGGTCCATACCCATTTCCCCCCCTCAATGGCTCGTAATAACAGATATTTCTGACGTCATTTTACCGCGTCACAAACCTGTATATTGTATATACAAAGGAGCATAACTCGGAAACCTACAGTAATGTAATAATGCTGAAATCTGAAAATGATGCACAGTTAAAGTTAAACTACAGCCACATGCAAAACATAAATCTTCATGTAAGAGTTTTACAAAGTCCAAGTACATATTCAAAACATACCAATACTTTCTTGGTGGATTTCCGAAGACATTTTCAATACCAGACAGGCTTGAGCCCAAGGAAACCCCTTTTTAACAGCAAACATTAGGTTATCATAGAGATAATCTAATATAATACTGCTTCTTGTGTCAGTTTCATCATTGAAATGTTTCCAGTATAGGAAAGAGGCTAACATCTGTCTTCCAGCAGATCTCTGGAAAAAAACACTATATGTACTAAAAATACTATACACAGTGTGTTTTCAATAAACACTATAAAACGGTGAGGGTTTCTAAATGTCGATGGTGGTCAAACTTTTATGATGAAATCACATTAGTGGTGATACCGGGATACACGGTTGTGGTCATGTACGTAGTTAATTACTTTAGTTGAACTGATGTTTTCTTATTTAAGGCCATGCAAAACATCTCATGGGGTTTCCAGTGGCAAAATAAGAATACAACTAAAACAACATGGTAAACATGAATATTATGCTATTCCTTAGATGTCACCACCACTGAGCTATGTTACTATTGATAAAAGTTGCTTATGAAGCTCTTTGAAACATTTTATCTGAATTGCATCTTAATTAATGGCACTGCGGTGCCAGTATATCATCCACGCAGAAATTGGTTAAATATCCATAAATCTCTTTCTGTATGCCAACATCGTGCATGAACATGGTGTATAAAATATAAATAATATGGGTATGATTCACTACAATTCCCCATATTTCTCGCGATCATCCCATTTCATAAACATGTTATTGACCATAAAACACCCTGGATGTGTATATTTATGTAATCCAGCCAGTGAATGACACAATATTCTCTGGGTGGTAAGTAACTTACAGATAATGTAGCTATCTTTTTCACCTGATCTGTTGTTATTGACGCCATCTTTGTTGCTATACGGTGTAGTTTTGCCTATGACCACTAGGAGGCGGAATATAGTGACTGATAGATTATCCAACCATGACTAAATATATAAGTTACGCAGTTGAAAAAGTTTAATTTATCATCACGTCTTAGGGTAATTTGAGTAAAAAAAATGGTGAATGATACAATCTATACCGTCTACGGTCTATGCGAGGCGTTTCATTATATGAGAAGATCAATGGACATTAAAATAAAAATCTGAAAGCTTATAGCAATAAATACAAATGTGAATAATGATCAAATTAACATTCAACTGATATTTACTAAGCTCAGGCTGCAAATCCCGATAGGGTACTCAGGGTTCAGTTTATATATTATAAGGATGTGCCGCAACAGTGGTTCCGATTTTTTGACAAAATTAACAGACAGGATCTAGGGCCGTTTTTTTTTTTCAAATTAGCTGGGAGGATCCGTTTCTTGACCGAATTATATATAGCCCGGGGAATTAGCAGAGTGGGCCCGTTTTTTGAATAAATATGCTGAATTGATCTGCTTTTTGACTAAAAATAAACCGGTTTTCCAATACACATAAAATTACCAATCAAGTTAAGCAAACCGGTTTTTGGCAGGGAAAATAGTTGACTGAAAGGATCAGGTTTTTAAGCCTGTGCCGCACACCCTTACCCCGGCAAAAGTTTGTGAAGTACCCCTCCCGGGCTGCATTCAAGTTGTTTTAGCTAAAATAACTCAGTCTCAATACAAATGCATATAATTATTAGAACAATACGGGTTTGCACTTACATCCCATACAGTAATTCGAAATCCCTGGACTTTAAAAAACGTGGGTTAAATTAAAATTTCGTGCTGGAACACAGCATAAAATTTATCTGGAGACGTATATGCAGAGAACCTGTTGCGCATTTCCAGTTCCACGCTGCATTATGTTGTTCAAACTGACGTACTTTATAGCCCGCATGATAATTAAAAAACAGAATGCTGATTTTCCTACTGGGTATCTATATTCGTTTAGTAATAAGATAAAAAATACTGCTAATAATAGAAAATATATAGGGTACTACATTGCATATATGACGAGCATACAGCTGGTATTGAATTCATGGTCTGTCGGCAGGGCAGGCAAACTGAAAATTTTCAGAAAAAATACTCATATAGCGTAAATAAGAAATATGTGGCTTAGCACAGACAAAGAATATTGACTCTGATTGCATGAAATCAGCCGTAGGTACGTAGCTATAATTTATTAAAAATATTTAATCCCCCAGATTTTATCGTTGTGAGGATTCGTTTTTACAATTTGCATCCGGGAAGTTGCATTGTATTGAAAGCCTTCAGAAGTAACATAGTTCTTTTCTGAGCTCCTTTGATTCGTTTGCCCAGCGTATCTATGGCTATTTGTTCAATAAATATATCGGTTGGTGATTACAAGTTCTTTTATTAAAGAACTAAATTTTGGCAGGCATTTTGCAATCTACAAAAAAGCTAATATCCTATTATTGAGTTTTAAAAAGCATTCAAGATTAAAATGGTGAGCTCATTTAATTTCCGGAAAGGAGTGGTCGAGTTCATTTTATCACGTTTTTAACGCAGGCAGAAAAGGGTTGTAATACATTTGGAAGTGACCCCGCAGAGTGCCACCATGAAGACGATGGACAATAATAAATAAGAAAATATACTGCTGATTACTAGTAATCATGCGTCTTCTTCACGTTGTTGGAATCTAAAATGATTACCCGGGTAAATACCTGGTTAAAAGTTCATAGGATTATTTTTTAATGTTTCTGCCCGTTGTTCAATGCTTTCTGCCCTAAACTGTTTCGTAACTTCAACTAGCAAGAACTAGTTTAGTTTTTGCGTTTTATGCACTGAACTACCACAACCTCGATTTCGAAAACATTTCTCAAAAATAATGACTTTTACACTTGATCTCTTTAATGGGTTTAGTCAGCTTTCGTAACCCTGAGGTTTGTAAGATGCTTGTACTTACAACTTCTACATGGTTTGCCCTCTTTGTCTGTTTATACAATGATTATCTGAACATGATACTCTAAGTGAATGAACTACGGGATGCATTTCTCAAGTTTCAAGTAATAAAGAAAATAAAGAAAACACATTGCTCACTACGGAGATTGATGTCTGGTTGTATGCTTAGCAGCATTGAAATGACTGATAGCGATAACTTAATTTTGTGAACTCAAATCCTTTGTGCTACGGTTTGAACTGATTTGCAAATTTTCAGAGCATAGGACTGTCAAAGAAAGGTAAGTAACCTAGCAACCAGATGAACCAAAGTAGCAAGACAGTAGGTCAACATATTCTCGGAGGATTAGACAAATAAAACCGGGGAGTGAGACGAATGGAAAGTTTAACGTTGATAAACACATGCGTTTTCCGGCCTTTTTCTCGAATAAAAACGCACTGCAGTATATAAACATATGGATAAAAGTAGATTGTAAAACGAATGTCAACTGATGACATTGTGATGTAAGATGGTTGAAATGTACTTCGAGACCCGGACGTAGAGCATGTAGAGGCAACAAGCTGAACAAGGGAAACGAGCTCATTGATCCTAGACAACATTTGCGTTTTCTTTTTCGCTCACCAAAATTGGCGAAACAAGAGGTAAATAGATGTCTAACTGAATAGATACTATATAGAGGGCAACAAGAGTCTTTGAATGTTTTACTGAAACTGCTACAGATGTGGCTATAAAGAGATACAGTTACAAGGGGCAGTGACGATACACACTCTGCACTCTATGCCATTCCTGTACTCATAATTAATATTCTGGACATATTTACGGTACTTTAAAATCTGTGCAACAATCTTTTACCAAGTATTAAAAATGGAATTTTTTAGAAATGAGTAATTTTAAAATTTTATATCCTTGATTTTTTAAAACTTAAACTTCCCGTAAACTTTACATTTATAACAGTTAGATAATCTTGCTGTGTTATTTATGTGCAATGAAAAAAATTAGGTTGACATATCAGTATCATCAACAAACCTATATTTATTAAATATATACAGTATATTGTAATTGATTGTTGAATTATATAATGCGCTTATAAATGTTAAAGAACTATTAAAAAAAGATATGTTATCTTAGCTATGATTTATAGCATTTGTTTTGGTTTTGTTAAGAATATTATTTTCTAATTTTAGTTACTAGATGAATAAAATCTCAGCCTATTGTAATTTCTTTTAGGAATAATTAGAGCATAAAATTTCAAACTGTTATATAAAAAAAAATTCGGCATTCTTTTGCCTAGTTTTAATAAGCTACTTTCTGATTTTAAGGAGGAAAACTGTCTATGAAGGTAAGTTTAAAAAATAAATTTCTGGAAGAAGTTCAGATTATCATGAGTAAGTTGTTTAATTAATGAAAAACGTATTCTGGGCAATAAAGACTCCGTGGATGGCACTTGTGGCTTGTGGAAATGTTGGATATTTTAGCATGTGCGATACAGTGTGTGGTAGATAGACTGCAACTAAAAGTAAGAGCAAACTGAACAAACAATATACGCTGGGTCGCATGCTTAAAATAAATTTTCATACTTTGAATATAACGAAATAAAAATGAAAAAATAACTTAGTCTTGTACTTTCATAAGTTAGAACGACTACTTGATAATATTTTAATAATATCTAGTTTATAGTATTTCAAGATTTTTTCATGTTTACTGCTGGGGCCTGCAATATGCCACCGGGTTATACATTAGACTTACATTTTGAGTGTGATGCATGAAGCCTGTCTATTGCTAATTGACAATTTCACTCTTGTTTCTGGATTTCTAACTAAGATCAAAAAGTTAATAGTCTTTTAGTAGTGAAAATAGAAATATATGAAACTATATTGCCTTTTAGCAAAGGGTACTGCTTTGACCTTTATCATCTCTATTAGCCCACCCAAACAATGCAACATTCTTCTCTACATGTAACTGTTTTTGAGCCACAACTTAGCGAACATTAGACTGGGCACAGTCTGAATAATAAAGTTTGCATTATCTTTGTACATGTTTTTAAACCAATGATTTTCCACTCAAATTGCCTAAAGTGATGATGAATAATATTTTTTTCAACAGTGTAACTTATATTTTGCTAGCTTGATACTATTATTCAGGCCAAAGAAGGTGTCCAAAATCCCAATTTTATATATTTCTATTTTCATTACTTAAACGATTAATTTATTGATAGTACTGTTGTAAACGGGGTTATAAATGAAGAAATAAGAGTAAAATTGTCAAAATTATCAACTAGCAATATATCACATCGTCTTATAGACAAGCTAAGTGAACACTGGAAAAGGGAAAAATAAAGGAAACAAGGAAAACTAAGTCAATAGTTTGCTGTCTAGGGATAAGTACTCCTAATTCCTAAAAGTAGTCTAAGTGAAGAAGAAAGAAAATCACAACAGGAATTTAACCAAATGCAATCATTTTTTTTTTAGGCCTTTTGATCTTAAAATCATCTCACAACCTCTGGATGACCTCTAAATTACACAATAACCTAATTTATCACCACTGTAAGGTATTTGAGAATTTGACTGCCTGACCTCCCAGATGACCTTTTGACCGTAAGGTCAGTTTTCCCTACCCCCAGAATGCCTATAGTCAAAATGTAAGACCGATTGTTCTTTAGGTGCAACATATTTCCTTTATAAGTTAACTGAAAAGATACCAAAAACTAAAAATCTGATCTTTTGGCACCTAAATAACCTTAGTGGTTATCAGAAGGACTTGCCTGTAACCCGATACCAACATTTGGAACGTTTTGAGCAATTTTGGAAATTTGACCTTTGACCTATAAATGCCCTTTTGACGTCAAGGTCAATATTGGCTCGTCCTCAACCTTTGCGCCTATTGACCTTAAAATGTCACTAATTCTATGACTTCTGGGGGACCTCTAAATAATATTAAAATTTCACGCTATTTGGAGATCTTGACCTCTAGATGATCGTGTGACCTCGAAATCAACTATCCTCCCCCAAGAATAAGGCAGGCTTCAAAGTCTGCATGATCAACGGTTAATATACCCTCCATAGATTATTTGAAAATATGCCCAAACAAAATGTGACCTTTTAGTACATAAATAGTCTCAAAATGATCTCTGTGTAACCTGATTACACCACATTTAGACGTTTTAGATAATTAAAAAAACTAACCTATAACCTTTTGACATCGAGGTCAACAATGGCCTATCCCAGAGAGGTCACACCTTAGAGTGCCACGTCTCCACTCCTGGCAGTCTTTGGGACACAGCTTTCTGAAAGTTGGAAAGAAAGGAAAAAGAAAATCTGCCAATCAACAGCAACAATCCAAATTAGATACTTATTTAAAATAAATATTTCACAAGATATGACTAAATAACACCATTATAACATTATAATTTACCAACAGTTTAGACAATTTGAAAAAATGCACTATTATAACAAAAACTTGAATGGGCTCAATCGAAATTTGATGGTGAAAAAAATATGCTTCAGCAATGTCAATGAAAGAGTCGTGGGCAAAAACGACTGTCTCTGGTGTTCTTTAAATGTCAAACTAAGTCAGAATAGCACCCTGCGTTCGCCAACAATCTCCATATGTTCAGGGGTCCATTATAAAGCATTTTTTTTACACGAGTATGTACGAACCGTGAATACTTTTCACAACACATGTTTGGGCCAGACACCAAAAATGTCATCAATTAAGCCTATCATCATATCTTATTTTATGGAATAACACCGAGAGCTCACAGGTGAAGTACCATTTGTTCCTAGCGTTTGTTGTATGTAATGATGGCGACAAATCAAACAGACCTCAGCTGGCTTAGAGATTGAACGCATGCATTGTGTTAGCTAAATTACCAGGTGTATCATTGGTGTATGCTATATTTTAATACATTAAAACATTACGACATTTTGAAATTTGTCACTTGTTTGGGATTCCACAACATTAACCGGCAATATAGCTTAGTACGTATAAAAATAATATGAGTAACACCTCTACTATTTTAAGCTAACAGCCTAGTTATTGTTTTTTTATAACTTTCTTAAGTCATGTAGTAGAAGAGTTTTAAATGCTTTTCATTCATTTATGATACTGATGATGTCAGATTTTTAGACCTAACATAAATAGGATACGTACTCTGTCTTATCCGTGTAGATACTATATGTCTACCACAAAATTGGTATGAAACGACAACTGTGTGCGAATTACATGTAATGCCTCTGAGATTAATTTGTCAGACTCGGGACCGATTGAGATTTATTTTAAACTTATGTTTCACTCTATTCAACACTTGACCTATAAGGATGTGGTTTTAAATTTATTTTTAGTTAAAAATAAATTGCGGCATTTTCCCAAAAAGGAAGTAGAACTGTAAACAGTAAACAATTTGTAAAGTCTGTTAAAGAAGGTAATTATAAAACTTGGAAAATAAACAAAGTGGGTGCAGTGTGTTTATACGGGCCTTTTTTAAATTAAGTGCACGCAGAGCGGAGTGTCTATTTTTTATGATGCTTTTCTATTTTTGTTGATTGACATACTTGTTTTTTTTATAAACTACAAGTATATAGAGAAGCCAGAGTTACTAAACGCATGAACATTGCCATTGGTGTCTAGAAAAAGCAAGAGAAAACCTTGTAAGTCAGTTTATTCTCGAAAATAGCTAACTAAAACACAAGATCAATTATCGTTATAGAATTCGAATAAAGTTTATTTAAGTGTTTTATGTTTTACAGTGTATGACATCTGTGACTGCTGACTGCTAATTTGTACTTCATATCTCGAGACAGAAAATCCTAGTCTACAACTATTAGCTCTCATAAATAGAAATAAAGGGTTTTGCGGAAAGAAATTAAAAAATATATTTTTTCTCTAGATTGAAGCAGCAAAATACGGAGCGATTCCAAGTGATAAATAAATTACTCTCGATCTGCATAAAATATTTTACGAAGTAATGTGCTTCGCTGTTCAAGGAAAGCAGAGTTTGTTACAAGCATAAGAAAATGTTTATAACTAAAAATTTAACAAATTACTGCTGTATTTCAGATTAATGTTTAAAAATCTATTTTCAGTTACAAAAAGTTTTACAGAAGGGATCAACCGAGGTGTATCATCAAAGAAATTATTGTACCACCCAGTTACTGGTCCTTCTCGTAACCATAAACTTAGTTGGACAAATATACAAGTACCCTATTAACGCACGCCACAACTTCGGATATATTTCTCCTAATCACTTATTGAAGACTGTAGACGGGTTTGACGGTAATTTTGCAAAGGTCATATGCACAGACTGGAGCCGGGTCATTGGTACTTTGCATTGCCATTGTTGGCCTAGGAATTCTGTTTTTATTACGGCCACTGCTGCTCTATATTAGAATCTGTTCGAATTAAAAACTAAAACAATTAAACGTAGGACCCGCAATGAGTGATTTTATACAGAAGTTATTTGGGCCTCGCGGAGGTCACCATTGGAACCCACAACAGGCTCAATTTGTTCCCCGGCCACAAGTTTCCGACCAAGTCAGAAAATGGATTGAATTTTGTAAGTATAAATGTGGCATGACCAACTGTATTTATAATCACTCTATCGCCTTTATATTCCTTGGCTTGCAAGGCGATTTTTAACTATACTTGTGCTCAAATTTCATGTATCAGTGAGCTAACAGGGTAAACACATCACTCAGCATTAAACTCAAGTACATTCGCATGAATGCCAAAATGACTTACTATATGAAACATTATTAAAACATTGACATTCATGTAATTTAAAAATGATTAATTACCATATAACATTTTTCTGAAAATGTTAATATAAAAGAAATAAGTTGGCAGTACTTTTAAATAAGTTTTGTAGTCTGATCTATTCAATCGGCCTTTCAAATACACATCTCATAGGTAATTTGGTTTGCACCTTTTGCCAGGCAACTTTATACCGCCTAGCTACTATTGATTTAATGTTGATGTTGGCCACTAGGTTGCGCCACATCACAACCACATTTTTTGTCAATTTTATGTATTTCTAATTTTTCATTCAAATGTGTAAAATTTTAAAGAAGCAAGTTAAATTATCATGTAAATTGTAACTTGTATTGATCATGCACAATTCCATTCTGATTAAAATCTGGGGTTAGATTTCATCTGCTTTTTTCCGTTACTTATCTGTCATTTTAAGTGGAGTAAAAAAAGCGGGAGCGAAACAACTTCGAATTGTAATTGCCATGGCACAATTCATAAGTCATTGAAAAACTAAATAATTTTAAGATTATGCAAGTGTCAGATGGTACTTATTTAATGTGAAACGTCAAGGATGAAACGAAGTAATTATCACCACTTCATATGTTTTAATTTCATTTTAAGATTGATTTTCTTACCAAGAATAAAATATATTATACTGCCTCTAGATGGTATTAAAATTACACCCTGTCAGCTTCGTAAAATAAAAATAAATATAGTCGTGTCAGTGCTCTTACGGCTATTTCCTTGCCTATTCTCCATTTCGTTTAGCTCATATAATTGCATGAACACTGGATATATATATATATATATGTATATATGTTGCTTTATTAGTTAGTGACATGCGCACATAACTTCTAGAAAAGACACAATGCATAGTGATGAAGCCGGGTTTCTTTTCAGTTTTGGTACTTAACCAAATAGGCATAGAAAAAAATAATAAATTGTATATAGAATACAAACATCTAGTTAAACTAACTCGGCTATTTCCTCAGTTCCATGCATTTAAAATATGACAGCACTACAGATGGTTCAAAAATAGAAACACAGTTGCGGTTATCTTCTTTCAGTCCAACTTTCACTGATTTATAAATATGCTGTTACTTAGGATCATATGTTTTAACCAGCTTGATGGAAAAGTAAACTGCATTAATCATAAATCCTAATTAATATTAACCCAAAATGATCAAACAATCTTAAGTTATTAATAGAAAGCTTATTTTTTTTATCGCCACTGGCCTTAAATGTCAATACGATAACAGTAAACGAAATTGCCAATAAAATATATTTTATTAATATACCATACGTGCATTTTTGTTCTTTATTCGGTATATAAAACGAACTAATATTAAAATTGCTTGCGTGCACTTATTATTTATGATCGTAAAAGCTTTTAAAGAGTTCTGTACAGGAATCGGTATTTATACTCTATACATAGTGTTTATTGTCTAGCATTTCATTCACAGGTAACAAATTATATTGTTATCATTAGTAGCCATGGTAGTCCTAGAGCACGAGTAACCTGTCACTCAATCATGTCAACTAAAATGTACTACGTTACATTACGGAGGCGGATCCATGCGTCCTTGGAATTGATATTTTAGCGGATTGGGGATACTATGGTAGTTCCGACCAGATTCTTAAATTTGTATCCAGCAAAAAGCTATAGGCCACCTAATCTAAACCTTGGTCTACCACTTTACCGGCCACTTTATTATTATAGAGTGTATTTATCTTTTTGTATGCTTTTATATATTTGCATTTTCGTAGTACATGCATTGTGTGAAATTTTGGAAAAACACAAACACAATGAACTTTTGAATACGTCCTCTTCATCAAAACGAGGGTTGTCTTTTGTTCAATCCAATAACCATTAAAGATTTATCAGGCTGAAGTATATATATATATATTAACTGTTTCATGTATAGATCAGTTTATATCATATTTACTGAGTAGGATATACAGTAAATTATAGTTAACTACTCCAATATAATATTTTAATGAAAGGATTTATAAACGATTACGTTTAGTAGACTTGGGCATGAAGAAATATCTAGAGTATCAGGATTGAGATTAAGACGGGATTATTCAGACTAAGTCGCGTTAGGGCACAACAACTGTGCGCTTCTTTCACGTCATACTTACAACACGATGTTATGATTGATTATACAATCATGTTAATGGGATAGAACCTTGCGGAAAGAAAGATTAGCTATATTAATCAAAGCGTTATGAACTAAAACAAAATAGTTTACTTGGGATCACAGGGCTAGTGTTATGAAACAGTAGCATACATCAATTGAGACCTTGTGTGTAACGAAAGGAATTAAGAGTGAATGACCGTATATCAATTGCGCTGCCGTTGGTGAGGATATAATATAATAAAATTGAGGTGTATTATTCTGGCTGAATTTATTTAAATATTGGTAGAAGACAAGATCGACTAAGTATCCTATAAATGTAACAACAG
Source organism: Phoronis ovalis (assembly GCA_028565635.1). Classification (NCBI taxonomy): domain Eukaryota; kingdom Metazoa; phylum Phoronida; family Phoronidae; genus Phoronis; species Phoronis ovalis. The sequence continues at coordinate 11,257 of JAOXYB010016298.1, read as the reverse complement.
TTTTGAAAGTGATGGTATAGTACTGCAAAAGTTTGCAATGTATTAAGCTCTTATTTTTGTTTCTTGCACTTTCCTATTATCAATAACTCTACTCCGGGAGACGGGGCCAGGAGATCGTACCAGATAAAAATATTAGCTGTGCTTATCTGTACTTATCTGTACTCTTTATTTGTATTTTGGTTACGGAGAAGAGTTCAAAACGAGCATTTGTGTGATAAATAATCTTGTGCGTGCTTATAGGTAGTACTATTATAGCAGCTAGAGCGGTTTGTAGTTTTGATCTCTTAATAGCCTTTGTTTTCATGTTTCATGAACTGTTTATGGGTTAGTATAACTATATGTCACGCCCGATTTCACGAAAACTGGTCGACAACTATATATACGATAGCACTAGGCAGGACAACATTGCAGAAGGTGAAAGCATTTCTAATAGAACTAGATATCATAGACGGTGTATGAATTCGGCTATGTGCACATAGATAGAAACTGGATGCGCTATAAGAGTGGACATATATGATAGATCTTCATCGAGCAGTCATACAGATGTACATGGAATTTGTATAGAAATATCTAAGTAATTAAATGCCTAAGCCATGCTAGTTGATGCAACTTTTATAAAACTATCCTAGTTCCTAAATAGTGTATTTGGATTTCCACACGAAGATAACAAATCGGGAAAAGAACAAGCGAGACAGGAGGTATAAGAATTTAACCTAACTCCAAATCAGAAAAGAAACATTTGAAATTTGAACATTTATAGCCCAACAAATGTCGGCAAAAAAGCAGAAAGAGCACGCTGAATTCTGTAAGTACCAGATCACTTTTCACATTTGTTCCATGTTTGTAATTAACTTAATGTTTATAATGTTATGTATTATTATCAATTCATCACTTTGGACAGCAAACAAATTAACGTGTGTCCTCTGCGACCCAATTATAATTAACATGATAATCACAATAGCATAACGCTCATTAAAAATAACAAAATTTCAAGTAATTATCAAAAGCATTTTCAAGCAATGTTTCTTATTTTAGTTTTTAATAGGGTTTGAACCTTCATGTCTTTATTACAGCTTGTTAGTTTTATTTATTTTATGTGTTTTATTATGTTCTTTATACAGCACACCGTTAAATTGGTAGGCTTAACATATACTTAATTAGATTAAAATAGATACAAAAATAAGGGTTTGCAGACAGTGGCAATTAATTACAAGATGGTATTACTCATTTCATATTTGTTGTTGGTTCATTTTTAAATTGCTCCTTGACCCATTATTAAGTTAATAAGAATCAATAACATCAATAGTTCTATTGGTTGATATATTTCATTAACCAAAAATTGATTCTAGTTCATAGGATATTATAACAGTAACGCATTTAAATGTGGCCAAGCACAGGGAATCGAGACATATTAAACTTTGTAATGTGTCTCGATTCCCTGTGCTTGGCCATATTTAATGTTTCGAGACCGCCTACGGACTGTTGGGCGTATAGCTAGCTACACTATCAAAATAGTGATATTTCGGGATGACACAAATGAATTATCAAAGCAAACAGTGACATCGTCTGCTGTCTTTTTTCTCATATATATCATTAACTGTGCTGTAAAATCGTCATAACTGCATGCGTTGGAATAAGATTTTTGTAATTTTTAGTGATGAAACTATTTATATTAGTCATAAGAATGTTGTAACGACAGAAGACACAGAAAAATGTTTTCTGGGGCTGTGTGAATGAGAATATCGGGTGGTGCATCGTTACACATATTATTAGTATATAAGTTATCTTCTCTGATAACTGGTAGTCAAGTAGACAAGCAATCACATTTATAGAATAATAAAAATATTGTAATTAGGAGAGAGTGGCTCAAAACAAGTACTTCACATTTCACGCCTGAACCACTAGCTTATCATGAGGCCGAGTTGTTTTTATTTGTATTAAAATGTTTAGTCAACATCTATCTTCAGGTGATGACGTCTATTCTATTCAGGAATATAATTTGTTTGTGTTTCTCAGTGAATTTTTCACATTTATCATGCAGTGTTTTCAATAGTTATAACTTAGCGGAAAGGGATGCCGGTACCTGTATTACAATCAGTGCGCCAATTTATTATGGATATTGTATATATTAATTTATTTTAGTGGTATTTCCTATCTTTTTATTATGAGCCCATCAGATCGGATATATCCACGCACCCAATGGCTTGTTGGTCACTTACTTATAATTTTATATATTTCTATTTTTATTGCTAATATAAATGACCAATTTATTGACAGTACTGTTATAAATGACGAAATATGAGTAAAATTATCAAAATTGTCAACTATCAATATATTAAATACTTATGTAATTAGTCCTTTCTTAACCTGGACAGGCTAAATACTGTCTTAATAGTCTTATTGACACTGAATTCAAGATACTCCAAAAAAATGAATGAAACCTAGCTTCATATAAATAGATTTCATATTACGATATACACTATCGAAATTCTGATATTCGATTTCTTTTTGTGTGTACCGCCATCTGGTGGATGCTTCTAAATCTTGAAACAACCTTTACCATTATATTAATAATACGTACACTGTAAGCTAATCGTTTGGACGAAAGTTATTTCAGCAAGGATGTAAGTGTTATATTATTATAAAAGTTGTGCAGTCATAATATACACATTGCGTACTTTACTCGATACTGATATACTAATTTATCAATTTTATCACTTCTGACGTCATTGGAACATGGATAATATGGTCTAATATACTTGTTCTTTACATATTTTTTGTCGTTTACATTGACATTCTGATTGTTTTCAGCCGTTTTACAATAACTAATCAATTTTCCATGTCACTAAAACTTTTACCAAAATGACGCGTGATTTTTAATGAATGAATCTTCTACAAAAACACCAATAGATTGGTTTCAGTAACTGCCGAAAGATGTCAGGGCATGTGATCTCCACCCATAATGCAACTCCTGCCTGTTTTCATGGAATAAACATACGCTTAGTATAAAATAGTGCATACTTTAAAACTTAAATATTTGAACCTTTAGGAATAAATTTTAGAATTGCGGACACTTCCAAACATTTATTGCAGTAAAAATTGACTGAAACAAATATTACTGTGTAATAGTTTCGTTTTCTGCGAGTAATAAAAGGTGTATGAATACATTGTATTTTGCTTTGGAGAGTAACTGTTTGCCTCTTGGACATTGAATGGTCATTGAAGAGAAAATAAGTTGGTGTCGTTAACAGACGTATTTCTGCTGCAAAAATCGTCCTCAAACTGACGAAAAGTAACTGTCTTCCAGTTAACGTATAATGGGAAATACTCCGACGTCCAAAAAGGGCGATCCAGCAGAGAACGGTATGTTTTTCTGTATAATTTGTCTGCTAGATCTGCAGTCGGCATTGCAGATTCCACATGATCCACTGTTTCTTTGAGACATTTTTCGTTCATTTTGCTGAGTATCACAGCAAGATTAATATATTATCGTATGCTGTAAAGCATCGAGTAATACTGTAAGGGTTCATGAAAGATGTCAAGTTAGATTAATTGTTAATGTCCTTTCATCGTTTAAGGTTACGCCTTTCCAAAAACTCTTGACAAAAACTAGGATCTTCCAGAAATACAGACTTACAGTCCCTTTATATAAGTTATTTACGAAGTTGACAAAATCTAATGTATAATCTAAATCTCAGTCGCACCATTAATCATTATTATAGCAGCTTATTTAATTGTACTTTATTTCATAGCAGCAGATTAGAATATGTAGTAACAATAAACATGTAAACATGTCAAAGAATAGATTTTAATAATTATCACCAGTACCATGTCCCCATGTGTGTCTCCAGTTGAAGCATCTTGCATTGCCTTCAGTCTTTAGCAGTGTTATTATGATCCAATGTGTCTCTCTCTGACATTATCATGACATTGAGATTTGGAATGTATTCTGACCAATTCTGCCAGGATTTAGGATAGCATTATGTATTAAATCATCTGAACACTATTTTACAACAACATGTCACTTTATAAACTAAACATTTTTCTTTAAACGAATGTTTGTATGCATGGTAGCAGTAGGGCATGAACACAATTATTTCTGTGTTACATGTATTATACCAAGGTAGAATTCTGAATAAACATGTTGATACAGACTGGTGCTTTAAGTTACCATTGATTTATTGCCTGATGCATTGATTTTCAAGTGGCAAAATTCCTAAAACAGTTGCCTGTAGAACTTTATTTATTATAAATATAATAAAAGATGTCTTTAAAGTGTTGAGGCTCCTGCATGGCATCATGGTTTAATAACAAAACCTTTTCTATTTATAGCACAAACCAGTATAGTTGATAAGAGCTGCACAGATAATTTTTGTGTAGTTATAGACCCATTATATTTATACCAACAGATTAAGTAAAATATTCTAAAGGTAATGAATACTTGCTGAATATGTGGCATAACATGTTTTCATGTACTTAGTTGTGCGAAATTTAATTTTGATAATTTTCACTGGTGATTATTTGAGTATATTTGTAGTAATTTGGAAATATTTTTCTGACAGATAAGACCTGCTTAACCAGCATGAGCATGAACTGTCAATCTCCATTTGCATGTCATTTCGTTCCATATCAACACTTTGATTTTATCAACAAAATTCTTCCTACTCTGGCCATCATTCCATATATCTGTATTAATTGTTGGGAACAAGGATGAATTTCCACACCCAGTAACAATTTCTGACGAAAAGGCGATGGAAAATCCAGGTAATTGTGCTTGTGATAGAAATATAGAATGTAGACATGCATGGCTGGAAAACTTGTCACGTCAGTTCCAGTAAAATATTTCAAGGTCCGATTGAGTGTTGGCCATTCCAAGTGGTTATATTGTTCTAACAGAAAATAAAATACAGTTGAATGAGCATAACTTTTATACAACAATTGCTATTACCTAAACAGGAATTGTTTATCACGACATTTTTATATGCTTAAAATGTGTTGATTAAATAATTAGCTTATGGAAAGTCTATCTTACTTAGCTAGTGTACATATAACAGTATTGTTCCTTTAACTCCTACGTACATATTAATAAATTAGATTTTGTAAATAGGTACTTTTTTTAGAATGTTAGTATTATGACAAGATATCAGTAAAGGCCTCAAGCATGACAGCATCATTAGTAGATTGGGGGTAATCTGTTAGATTGTTGTGATGTGCCAGTCCACATGAGTAATAAATATCATTTATTTAGTAATCATGTCAACAGGATTCTGCTTAGAATGGTGTGATCATTGCACACCTTGTTAGTAAGAATCCTGTTGAAGTATTTCTCCTGTTGAAGTAATACCACAAGATCTTGTTATCATTTTGAATTTATAAGATGTCGAAAGATAAGGCTATTCTTGGAGATGAACAATATTTTGATTTGCATAAATCCTTCTATAAGTTTTCAGAAGTTGAGAAATTAAAAAAATTAAAAATTTTGTTTTCTGGGATCCTCTTATTCATCACTTTATAAATGTATAAATACTAGAATAGTTATTTTTGGCATTATAGAAATTAATGTATGTCAGTATAAGAGAAACAGATCTTAAAATGTTGTAATATAGGAAAGTAAAGGATATTTTTCACTGCAATGTCTATCTTTATTCTTGGTTGATAATTGAATTTAAAACTTAATTTCTGAAAATATTGTTAGCATTTATAATATGGTGGTTGACACTAATTATCTTGGCAATTCTGATTAAGATGGCAAAATCCATGTTATGTTGTTTTCTATTGCTATAATTACATGTTCAGTTACAGTATTCTTGACATTATCTTTCCAATATTAAAATATGAGCAGGTTATATTGCTGCATCTAGTAACTTTAAGTATTTTTTATCTAAAATAAAGATTCTCTCTTGTTTAACAAATTCTTGTTGTTTAATTTGTGTAAACACCATTTTTTATGCAAATGATAGTGGTATGGCTATACAGAACCTGAGAACTATCAAACCTTTCATAAATCCTAAAGCAGTCTTACGGATCTATCTAAGTACATCCATGATTTACAAATCTTCTAGTTCGATCATTATTTTGACTTTATACATCTTTTTGACAAATTGAAAATGCACATGTATATTATTCTGGACCTCTGCTAAATCCCATCTCAGAGTGTCATCATTAAAATTCCCCCAGTTTAGTAGCAATTTTCTTTGCATGAGTCAGGCTGTCACTGTAGGACATATAAGAATTGTGATATATGAATATTTTGGAGTGCTGCACTGATGGCACATTTGACCCAGCCTGAGGAAAAGTCAAGTAGGCACTAGTGTCTGTACCTGATAAATTTGTGCTAAACATGCAAATATTCACTTGAGTTACATGGTCACTGAGGACATGCTTTATGAAGCTATCAGATAACTAGGAAAAATTGTATTTTTATTACTTGCAACTTGATGAATTCCTAGGAGATTAGAATATATTTTGCTAATTGAATATCATCAATAAGGAAGTAATTTTTACAACTACTTGATATTTATGATAAACATGTTTCGCAATGCACTCAAAACAATATTTTTGTCATGTTTGAAACAATGACAAGCAATGGAAAACTAATGTTTTATGGTGATCCAGGTACCTTTGATGGAAAATCAAAGTTTGGTTCAATATATACTAGTATAGAATGAATGTCGTAGTTGTGTTTATAATTCCATAATACTAGTTATGCTGGAGAGTTTTGGTATAAAGTACAGTAATAAAGCAAGTAAATTTTATTTTAAGATTTGGGTTAGCACTTGCATATGGAAGATGGTAGCATGTTGATCTTTTCTTCCTTACTAAAAGTAGGTGTGCCTGCTCTGCTATAAAGAACTTGATTAACCTCTAGGTCTCAAGGTATACCTCAAAGACATTGTGCAACAGACAATTGTAATCTCCTTAAATGAAATTGATTTGTGGTGTGTCCCATAATCCCCATTTATAGTCTTTATTTAAAACAGGGTTGCTGGTTTTTCTGAGAAATGTTCATGAATAAAGTATCAAAGGAAAATTGATTTAGAGTATACTGAAAGTTGATATAAATAGAATATATCATGGGCATTGTGTTGTGTCCCATAATCCCGACTAGTCTTTATTTAGAACAGGGTTGCTCCTTTTTCTGAGAAATATCGAATAAAGTATTAAGGGGAAATTGATTTAGAGTATAATGAAAGTTGATATAAATAGAACATATCATGGTCACATAGCTAAATAAGGTTTCTGGGTAATATATGAAATATTAATAATTATACTAAAGAGAATTATGTCAACTGCAGCAGAAGAAAGATTGCATATGCCTCCCTTCATAAAGATAGCACGCACTGACCAGTAACCTTCATATTTTCCTTTTGCCCTCCCTCAGTAGCACTCATTTAGACAAGTTACTATGACTGACTTGCAAGTTTCTAGTATGTCATTTTTATGATCAAACTTGCATCTCGTAATATCTGTAGAATTTTGTACTTTTATTACCATGTAAGTTTTATATTGGCTAAGTGTGTCTGCACTAGTGTTGTAAATGCTAAGTTGGATTCTAAATATAGCTCATAATTGTATTTACTAATAGATTATTACAGCACTTGTACTCTGAATTTAATGCATTCTGATGATTAAATGAAGCACTCCACCCTCCAGTGGGGTAACATTAACTGTCTGGGTGCCAGGCTAATGGGAAAAACTATCAGCTAATCAGACCCCCTGATACCAATATTATACAGCTGCTTATTATATCTCAACCCAATTTGATATCTCACACCCAATTTCCATAATTTTGTACCAAAAATGTATTAACTGCATCTAACAAGAGTTAATTGAGTAACCTGAACCAGTATTAAGGATTACTGATTTAGTGTGCTACTTATTTCCTCTTGTGTCATAAATAATATTCCATTACTACATAGACTGCATGAAGTATTAAAGCTCCCATGTTGTCATGTATACAGTAATGGTACTTTGCAATGAGAAACTGTGTATCTTGCATGTACACATATGCGTGTATGCACATCAGTGGAATTCTAGTTGCATTATAATTTCCTTATTTCTCTCTTCTCTTAAATGTTGTTTGATTTGTTGGAAATTTTACACCTGCATTTCCCCTCTTCAATGTTTCATGAGGGTCTTAATAAGGAAATGTAATCGCGATTTAAATACTGTCCATATTGATCTTAATGTACATGTAAAATGATATCTGCTGTTTAAACTTCTTTGGTATGAATGTTGATAAATGTTGATGATTGCTTTCATTTTTAGAACAACTTATTGTTACATCACAAATACTATTTGGACTAGGTTTAATGATCTATATATTATTTATTCCAAATTTTAAGAAAGTGTAGCCACCTTCAGAATAGCTATAGTTTTACAAAGAAGGTATTTCCATTGTCACTGTTCATCTAAAAAGCACAAGGAACAGTATGCCAAATAGTACCTTTGACATACTTATGCCATGTAAATGAAGAAATATAATGATAACCCTAATCCTTGACAAGAGGGCAATGTTTGGATACTGATCTTCAGGCCTGGTCTTCGGGAGAGGGGAGATATCTCGATTTATTTTGGATCAGGAATTTCTAAAGGAACTTTATTGGCCTGCACTTGTGCAATAATAAAACAATGTTACTACCAGCATCCAGCTTCAAGCTGGTGTACAAATTCTTCTTGGCTCTGGCATCAGTATTATAACATAGTTAAAACATGCTGATTAGCATAATTACACTTATGAATGTTATCTGCATTTTTGTATTGATTTACAAAGAATGTCCTCTTTGTTGTTTGCATATACTGTATACTGATTAGATTTGAGCTATACTGAAATAATTTTATTAGTACCCTACAACATGGTTAACCATTGATCTAACTCATATATTAAAAATGCCCACCTTTATTTCTCTAGTTGTATAAGGTATATCCCAAGTTTGTATCGTAGTTCCACATACATACGAACATCAGTTTCATTTGCATAAGTTACGCAAGTACAGCATGAATCTCAGCTCCCTTCATACAAACCCTAGTTCCTGATGTAAGAATCCCATGTGTACAAGGAACCATATCATGTCTATGCTAATTTTAGTTCAATAGCAGCCAGTGTCTGATGAGATTTAAGGATGATCGTTAACTAATTTGGGCTATTTCTAAAATAAAAGGGCTGTTTTGAAGTCAGGTTTCATACCACAAAGTACACGGATGCTGGCTGTTTTTCATATTTTTATTTTAAATATTTTTTAATCTTCAAAAAAGAAAAACGGCATCAAACATTATGATTTCAAAAAGAAAATGTTTAATCTTAGTGTTATTAAATTTCTGACATTTTGCCTCCATTTAGTTATTTCTGTTTATTTAGCAGCCAGAGTTAAATTTCTTTCTGTAAACTTGGCCATTTTTGTATCATGAAAGGTTTATGGTTTCAAGATTTGACAACACTGTCAAAGGAGATTTTTTTATTAATTAACAGCCAAATTAGTTAATGATCGTCCTCGGGGATCGTCCTTGGGGATCGTCCTTAATCTAGCATTGTCTTTTGGCTTTATAGTTTACGATAAACTCTAGGCATAGAAATCATTACCTTGTTAGATTAAAGATCCATTTTATTTATAAAAAGGTTATAATTCAACTCAAACTGTAACAGAAGATCTGACAAACTCAACAGTTTCCAATAATTATGTTAAAAGTAACATTACATTTAGAAATAACTAATTAACAATCAGTGAACTTTTGGCATATGGATTAGACTATTTTTGTAAACATCATTTCTGAAGTAACTCATCTACAGGTGACAAATAAACAAAATTAAATTTGTTAGTGTTTTGTGTATTTTTCACACTTTATTTATTAGGAGTGTAGTTGAACAGTTCTATTCCTGCTCATTTGATGAATAGGTTATGTGTTGTCATATATGCACCCCTTTAGCAATAGTAACCAAGAATGGAGTGTTTGTTGGCTAGTGTTATTGTGCGTTTCCAAAATAAAATACTCCATAGGTCAATCAGGATTCTCTTGGGGCAATAATATATAGTCTCTTGCACGCCATGCATTATGAAACTGACTAAAACTTTCATCTTTAAGCTAGCAGAATAAAAGCTGAATCACAGGTTATTTTCACCTTTTTATCACTTTCATCGGTGTATTACTAGGGTACAAAATAATGTTTTAATGGCAAGTCAATTTCTGTACTTAGTTTTAACTGTTCAAGCCATTGGTCAACACTGTTGAAAGTGATTTTTACAGTAGATATGTTCCAGAAGGCTTCATTTGGTTATCTGTTAGAGCATTCAATGTGTTACAAAGTAATGGCATGTAAACTGTTTTGTTTTAGTATTTCCAAAACCAAAAAAGCAGGCACCAATGTCTTGTAAGTAACTGTAGTTTGAAGACTGAAAACAGTTGTTTGATAAATAGGTGTTTTTCAATTTTCATACTTTTAATCTGATTCCATACACTTACAGCTTTTAAATAGTGTTAAATCTCTATACAAGATATGTACAAATGTGTACACTAGTTTCTGCAGCCTTTGATACTGGTGTTGTAACTCTTAAGATTTTGAAATATGCAAACCAAAATGTTACCATCAATATCTGTTTCATTTTGTAAAAACCCGCTTTTAGCACATACATACCCAAAACAGCTCTGTAGCAGGATCATTACAGATTCCTAAACATGGGCCCACACATATTATTGTTGTCACTTCTATAGATTTGTGTTGTTGCTGTAGTAACTATATTCATGGGTGTCAGTATATGAACTTATGGCCATCCTTTCATTTTTGAGCCCCTAAATTTGCTATTCTGGGAAGAGTCCATTTTTAAAATTATAAATTGCCTAATGACCACATTTCATTGCGAGTGAGTGATATATCTAGGCTGTAATGTATGATAATTTTGGATTTATATTTAATAATATAAAAAATGCTAAAATTTGGTTTTAGATGCCTTTAGTAAAATCAGTAACTTTAGTGATGGTAAACAAAACATTTGTAATTGATAGTTTATATTGTAGAGTGCTTGTTAGCATACACTGCAGGTACTTGGGCGGGGGGGGGGGTAGTTCACAATATTTATGGTAGGGGTGTGAGGCACAGGCTTAAAAACCGGATCCTCTCGATTATTTTTATGCCCATCACTATGTAATAGTGAAAGGGCATATAGCCGTACTGTCTGCGGCATCGGCGTCATATGTAACCTTTTCTTTGTGTTGCTATAACGGCTTCAGCTTTCGTCAGATCATCTTCGTATTTGGTACAGGG
>JAOXYB010016276.1:0-14697 GCA_028565635.1 Phoronis ovalis | reverse complement strand
TGTTGTGATATGACATGTTGTGATATGACATGTTGTGATATGACATGTTGTGATATGACATGTTGTGATATGACATGTTGTGATATGACATGCCAAGATTTATTTGTAAGCTTAAAATGTTGTGCATTTTAACTATAATTGGACTTCAGGGTCTATTAAATTTATGTACATCCATTTAAAAATTGTATTGTTGACTTGGACAAGAGAAATAATTATACAGAATTTTTTTTTAACATAATTTATGTTGCATTTTGAATCATCTTTAATTAGTGATCAGAAAAATATTATGTCAAACTGTACTTTCCAAATGTCTAGTGAATGAATCTACTATTAACAAATCTTTCTAAAAAATGTGGAACATCTCAGTTGTAATTTTTATGTTATTAATTGGAATATTTCAGTCTGTAATTGTTCGTGGGATGTTGAACGATATTGCCGACAGACAAGGCTATGTACCTGTCTTCATCAACTTCTCAGCCCAAACAAGCAGTCAAAGAACACAAGAAATGATTGAGGGAAAGTTGGAAAAGAAGAGAAAGAACATTTTAGGTAAGTTGGCATTATGTCATTAGACATATAATTATCTAATTATATTATATAAATAAGTGAAAATAAATTTTTTAATTTTTGCTCTGAGAAATGTGTTTTCTGGCTTGTTACTATACTATTTATAAATATTAGATGAAACTCAAGTTGTAGTTTTATTAATAAAATCATGTTTTTAAATCTACAGTGTATCTGTCTATTTTAGGTGCTCCTGCTGGTAAACGTATAATCATTTTTGTGGATGATTTGAACATGCCAAAGCTTGACACATATGGTTCTCAGCCACCCATTGAATTGCTCAGACAATACCAAGATTTTGGAGGATTATATGACAGAGATAAGCTGTTTTGGAAAGAAATTCAGGTTAGTAGAGTTACTGTAATCCATTTAGTGTGAGCTCTGAGTCAGATTTTCAAACATTAACCATGACGTACAACATATTACAAACCAAGAAATGTCTTTAAAAAAGACAGGGCGTGAGAATTTTTACAGTAAGACGATACTCATGATTTTGAAGAAAGACATATTTAAGGTATCTTTTCAGAGTTATACATTATGAACATAACCTATACTTTCCTTGTGTATGCTGCCATGTGTATATTCATTAATACCACTTTCCAAATTGATCACAATCTCTCAGTTAGTACAAAACTTACCACATAGCTACTTGTAGTTGACTAATTTCTCAATAGAGAACTCAGTAATATGTAAATACTATGTATTGTTTGAACGAAAAATAAAAATCAGTGTTTGCATTTTGATTTTTGGAACTGCACTATGTAATAGAACATTTAATTTAATAATTGAATGTTGATGCTGATAATGAATAACTTTAAAGAGTTAGACAGTATGAATAATGGTAAACATAAAAATATATCAGAGCAAAAAAATTACAAAAAAGTAAAAATATCAGTTGGTTGCGTCTGATGTCACACCCTTAGCATATTATAAATTATTATACAGATGTTTTCATTTATTTTGCAGGATATGACCATTGCTGCCGCATGTGCACCCCCCGGAGGAGGTCGTAATCCAGTAACCCCGCGTTTTCTTCGACACTTTACAATGTTAACTATCCCTCCACCTTCGGAACACAGTCTGAAACACATGTTTATGGTATGTTATGATACAGAATTGTAATTCATATGTGTGCAAATTCAGACATGTTAATTGCAGAAAAATATCATTCAACTTCGTGTTTATTATATTGTCAGCATTTTAATATTAACAATGGGAAAAATTGGATGTCTTACTTAGCAGCTCAACAGTATAAAGATATGTTTTTAAACAATCGTCTCCACCAGAGTTCAGTACGAAGATGTCGTAATGACATTAAAGTTGAAGCTTTGCCAGTGAGCTTTTACTACGTTTTTGATTTATATACCTGATCTGATTTCATTGAATTTTTTTATTCAGGCAATTTTGAATGGATTTTTCCAAGACTTTCCACACAGTGTTCGTCAGTGTGCTGACCCCATTGTTGGTGCTTCTGTGGAAATTTACTTTCGTATGAGTGCAGAACTGTTACCTACTCCTGCCAAATCTCACTATGTGTTCAATCTTCGGGATTTATCCAAATGTGTACAAGGTAAATAAGTATAGGTATACTAGGTTTTGTAAATCACTATCGTTATTTATGGTAACTTTTTGGCAATATTTTAAGTACAAAGTAGCTGCTGATTTCTACCTTTTAATTATCACACATTATATTTGCTTCTTTCACAGGTGTGTTGCAAGCTGATCCAGGAGTTATACGAGAAAACAAACAAGTTTCTCGCTTGTTCTACCATGAATGTCAGCGTGTTTTCCATGATCGTCTTATCAACAATGAAGATAAAGCATACTTTCATGGAATGTTAGCAGAAATGGCTTCAAAGTATTTTGGAGAGGTAAAACACAGATTAGAAGGTTCCTTTAATAAGAAGTATTCACAACTGATTGCTATAATTCTTTCCTGGCTACAAATTTATGAAACCTTTATTTAAGAAATACATCAATCTTCTGGAAAGTGTGATTTTTTACAACTACATTTAATTTATAGTCCCAGATCTTTTCATACTTAAATGCTGTTATTCGATTTGTTGACAGACGATTGAAGCGACATCTTTCGCAACAACGCCTATTATTTTTGGTGACTTCATGAAAATTGGTGCAGACAAAATTGATAAATTATACGAAGAAATTCCAAACATAGATAAACTCAAAACTGTTCTACATGATGTAAGTATTACTTGAAGCAATACATTTTACTGTTTGATTTTTTCCGGAACTTGCCTTAATTAGTTTTGATTATTACGTAGCTCAGATAAAGATACATAATTTGCTTTAAAAGTGTTATATTTCAAGTTTTGTGTAATTTCCAGCTATGCATAGTGCTATACTCAAAATTTGACTTCACCAGTTTAATAACTATAGTCTCACTACTGACTGACAAGCATCTGATTTGTGTGTTTTATAGTACTTGGATGATTTCAACATGTCATCTTCAAAAGAAATGAAGCTGGTCTTCTTTATGGATGCCATGGAGCATGTTTCACGAATTGCTCGCATGATCAGACAAGATCGCGGTAATGCACTATTAGTTGGAGTTGGTGGTACTGGAAAGCAATCACTCACAAGGTAGATTATTACAGAATTATAAATCAATCTGTAACTTAGTTCAAACTATATGTTTCAGTTGATTTGTGACATCTGTCGTAAAGAATTTGCTAGTAGCCTACATTATATGACTGCAAGGTTGTTCAAAATGCTAACTAGTTTTTTAGACAGTGAGTCTCTCAGCTCATTATTTTGTACTCTTGTCATGGCATGATAAGCAATTTACATTTTAATAATAATAATGTATTTATATGCTGTGTCAGGAAAAATTGGAGACTGTCAGAAAATTACTCATGACATTCCTTACTAGTAACTGTACAAGATTACACTGAATCGTTACTCTTACTAATAATTGTACAAGATTGCATTGAACACTTCCTTTCACTAGTATCTGTGCAAGATTGCATTGAACAATTCCTTTCACTAATAACTGTGCAAGATTGCACTGAACACTTAGTTTCACTAGTAAGTTTGCAAGATTGCACTGAACACTTACTTTCACTAGTAACTGTGCAAGATTGCACTGAACACTTCCTTTTACTAGTAACTGTGCAAGATTGCACTGAACACTTCCTTTTACTAGTAACTGTGCAAGATTGCACTGAACACTTACTTTCACCAGAAAGTGTGCAAGATTGCACTGAACACTTACTTTCACTAGTAACTGTGCAAGATTGTATTGAACACTTACTTTCACTAGTAAGTGTGCAAGATTGCACTGAACACTTACTTTCACTAGTAACTGCAATATTGCACTGAACACTTACTTTCACTAGTAACTGTGCAAGATTGCACTGAACACTCACTTTCACTAGTAACTGTGCAAGATTGCACTGAACACTTACTTTCACTAGTAACTGTGCAAGATTGCACTGAACACTTACTTTCACTAGTAACTGTGCAATATTGCACTGAACACTTACTTTCACTAGTAACTGTGCAAGATTGCACTGAACACTCACTTTCACTAGTAACTGTGCAATATTGCACTGAACACTTACTTTCACTAGTAACTGTGCAATATTGCACTGAACACTTACTTTCACTAGTAACTGTGCAAGATTGCACTGAACACTCACTTTCACTAGTAACTGTACACACTGAGCACTTCACCCTCACTAGTAACTGTATAATATTACACTAAACATTTACCCTCACTATAGTAACTGTATGAGATTGCATTGAATACTTTACTCTCACTAGTAATTATACAAGATTACGCTGAACATTTATCATTCCGATGTCAAATCCAAACAGACAAATCATTCATTCATTCATGTTTGTTACAGATATGTTCACATTTAGCTGTATAAATAAAAAAATATGAGAATAATTGAGTCTTACCATGATCATTACACAATTTGAAAAATGGGAAAAGTGATAAACAAATCTAATACATGATAAGATATGCTACAATACAAAAAATGTAATACATTGATCATTTTAATAACAATAGATTGAGTCTTGTCAATTTTTTCAGACTTTCAGCTCATATCTGTGGTTATAAATGTTTCCAAATTGAACTGTCCCGAGGTTATGATTATGCTGCCTTCCATGATGATTTGAAGAAGCTATATGACTTTGCAGGTGTCAAAAATGAACACACTGTCTTCTTGTTCACTGACACACAGGTAAAGTTTATCTATTGTATAGATATCCATTGCTGAAAGTACACGTACCTGTCTTAGCATTGGGGTCTTATATTGCATGAGATGCGAAATCTGAGTTTGCTGGAAGATTATGCCAAATTTACAACAACTGATATTATTGTACCTGGTTTCTATTAATTTTTTGTGATACCTGTACATTGACATGTCAGCTTTGAATATTCATTCTGTTCTAATTAAAGTTGAAATATGTACTTAATTTTGGTGAAGAACAGACTGAATAATATAATATGTCATTGCCACACCTTCATCAGTACTGACATTAATCAGTCGCTGTCTCTACATCAGGTCACCTCACTCACCTGACGAGTGTACAGTGAGGATGTTATGATGATATCATAATCGTGTCTTAGTACTTCATTCATGCTTTTTGTTTTATTTTTATTACAACTTGAATGTTAAGCATACAATAATCTGTACTTGTTTCTTCATAGATTGTTGTGGAAGAATTCTTAGAAGACATCAATAACATCTTGAACTCTGGTGAAGTGCCAAATTTATTTGAGGCTGATGAATATGAGAGGCTTATTATTGGTTGTAGAGCAGCTGCAAAAGAAGTTGGCATAGCTGAAGGAAACAGGGACGCCATTTACGACTTCTGTATAAATCGCGTCAGAAACAATCTTCATGTTGTACTATGTATGAGTCCTGTTGGTAATGCCTTCAGATCACGTTGTCGTATGTTTCCCTCTTTGGTCAACTGTTGTACAATTGATTGGTTTATAGAATGGCCAGAAGAGGCGCTGCTTGGTGTGTCCACATCATTCTTTGATTCTGTAGACCTGGGTGATGATGCACTTAAGGTAATGTATCGTTTGTTGGTAGTATATGTACAGTTACTGTACTAATCAATTAATCCACAAAGTGCCTAATGTAATATAGATTACACTTGTTCAAATAAATTGCTTGTTTTATGCACTTTTAAAAATTACTGTAAAACAGTTCTATATAATTTTGTATTTAAATTAATTTTGATATCAAAAATTAATTACTATAATAATTAATATGAAATACTATGTTGCATGTGATTTTGTGACATTTTATATTTAGCCCAAGTTGGCATCAATGTGTGTTACTATACACACCAGTGTCAGTGATATGGCAGAAAGGTTCTATGGTGAACTAAAACGACGGTACTACACCACACCCACTAGCTATCTAGAATTGATCAACTTGTACTTGTCCATGCTGACTGAAAAGAAGAAGTGAGTATATATATTTAGTTCCACTTGGTGTGTTGTTCCTTCTCTGTATCCAATGTTAGTTAATGACGACATGTTCTGACCAATTTCTGTTGAGTTGCATGTTATGTGTGGAAGTCTATAATGATTGATGGCACATTTTGAAATAGCCGTTAGCCATGGGGGAGTGAGTAAATCACAGTATAAATAAAGTTTGCTTATAGTTAATACCATATTCATTCCATCTTATGACATAGAATTATGATACAAATAAGCTACAAAGAATACAATGTTTGAATCTTTTTTAGGAAACTGGTTAATGCCCGTGATCGTGTCAAAAATGGTTTAACTAAAATCCTGGAGACTAATGAACTTGTTGACACCATGCAAGTTGAACTTGTTGCCTTAGAACCAGAACTAAAGAAGAAATCATCTGATACAGAGATACTTATGGAGAAATTAGCTGTAGATCAGGAGAAAGCTGATCAGGTTAGCAAAATCATTGTAATAGTTGCTGTACTGTGAATTATTTATGTACATATGCAGTAGTATATTTGCATAGATTAACAATTTTTGACTCCGCAAAACAGTCATCTCCTGTTATAATTGTAATTTCTGTTGCATCAACATTCCTGTCTGATCTGAAACACTTAGTTTAGAAATTTATCAAGACTTATTTTAGGTTGTTGAGTTTCTCATTTGTAACTGCATGTTACTAGAAAGGAGAAATTGTAGTTTTTGGCAAGATTTTTGGCAAAACTAGCTGACAATGGTTAAATTCTATTTCCTGTTTCTAGGTAAGAAAAATTGTTATGGAAGATGAAGCAGTAGCCAAAGTAAAAGCAGAGGAAACTAAGGATATAGCAGATGATGCTCAGAAAGATTTAGATGAGGCTTTGCCAGCACTGGAAGGTGCCATCAAAGCTTTGGATTCTCTGGACAAGAATGACATTTCTGAAGTTAGGGTGTTCACTAAACCACCAGAATTGGTACAAACTGTTATGGAAGCTGTTTGTCTCCTAATGGGAACAAAGTGAGTTACGTCTTAGTAAGGCTATGTATCCTGTAAGGATACGGTGAGCAAAAATTAAGTGCAGTGCGCTGGCATGAAATGAAGCACCTCCTGGTTTTAACTTAAAAGTTTGCATGAAAGGGCCGGGTTGTGCCTGGGGTTATGCTTATACTTATAAATATAAATAAATTAGATATAAAAAGGGGTGCTATTTAAGCCCAGGTCAGGTTTAAAGTATGATGAAATTCAGCTACCTGAATGACACCCCCTATCACAAAAATATTAAGGTTAACCCCAGAATCAGAAGTCATATTTCATCATAACTCATATAATGAAAATTAAATCAAGGATACTTTAACTTACGATTTTGATCATTTCTGTGCTCAATCAGGTTGGCATAATGTGTAATATGTTAACTATAATAATTTTTGATTTCTTATAATATTTGATTCCCAAGATATAAAACTTGTCCATATTTTTCTTTTCAGAACTGACTGGGCAGCTGCAAAATCATTATTAGGTGATTCATATTTCTTGAAGAAACTTTATGACTATGATAAGGACAACATACCAGATTCTTTGCTGAAAAAACTCAAGAAGTATATTGATAATCCCAAGTTTAACCCTGAAAGTGTATCTAAAGTATCAAAGGCTTGCACATCCTTGTGTATGTGGGTTAAAGCTATGGATATTTATGGTCATGTCTTCAGAACTGTGGAACCTAAAAGACAAAAGTAAGTTTAAAGAAATGGACACAGGTATAATTGCTAAATTTAGCAGTGAGTAAGGTTTGTGTAAACTTGACAATAAATATTTACGTAAAGTCTGGTTTGTAAGGAAGGTTGAAAATTCATGTTGGAAGCGGAATCATTTAATGTGACTGAAATGTAGCTATTAATAGTGAACGGCCAGATGGAAAGACGAATGAGGCATCAACTCTTCAGGTGATAATATGAAGTTTAACAGTCCATTAAAAATACTTTAACTTGCATACTGAATTACAAAACATTTTATTTGACTATTAACATTTTGTTTTGTTTCAACTTTTTACATTATTCTTTACCAGACTAGCAGCAGCTGAAGCAGAGTTGGCATCCGTGATGAAAACATTAAAAGAAAAACAAGATAAGTTAGCAGAAGTAGAAAAACAAATCGCAAAGTTACAAAAATCATATGATGATAGTGTGCATGAGAAAAAGATGTTAGAAAGAAATATTGGCCAGACTCAGGGACGACTAAAGAGAGCATCAAAACTAACCACGGCTTTGGCATCTGAGCAAATAAGATGGGCACAAAATGTCGAGGTAGGTAACCTTATTAATATTATGTATTTGTATGTGTTTTTTATTTATATGAGAGAGGATTGCAACTACAAGTTTTGTGATTTAATTGGTATAGAAAAGATGGAAAATGAGATAATAGCTATTTTTAAATGAGTACATCTCCGCTAGACGAGGCTACATTACACATGTATATGAGACGATAATGCTAATAGTTTTGCATCCAGCTGTGTATAAACTCTAGCCAAATGTGCACGCTTTGTGAATATTAGGTAATCCTATCTGCCTCTCACTCAAAGATTACTATTAGCTGAGCCAATTGCTAAAATTGTGACAAAATTGAACCCTAAAAATCTTAAGAAATCTACTCTGGATGCTGTCATGTTGAAAATAGTGCTCACTCATTTCCTGTTGGTATTTCTACACAATCTTAGTAAACCAAATTTTGATTTCAAATGTCCAGGCATTATAGATCGCCTCTGAAAGCATGATTACCACAATCACAATGTCCACTCATAAAAATTCTACTGTCTCCACTAATTTATCCTTTATCCAGTATAATCAGTTAGGTGCTGCTGTTTATCCCCCTGGTGTTGATTACTATTTTTTGTCATATAGTGACAAAAACTCTGTATAATGCTGTAATTCAATAAGTTAACCTGTTATTGCATGAATCTGCATGCTACTGTCTCATTCTTGAAAATTACAAGTTGCCTAGTGTTTTTCTTTCTCACATAATTTTCGTAACTGTAAGCAATTATTTATTTGACAGAGGCAAAGCAAGTTTAAAATAAAACTCACCATTTATTTACTTTTCAGGACTTTCAGAAGGAGATAGGAAATGTTGTTGGAGATGTATTTGTGGCTGCTGCCTGTGTTGCATATTATGGAGCCTTCACTAGCACATATCGTCAAGAATTAGTAACCATGTGGGTCAACCATTGCTCAGAATTAGAAATCCCCATCAGTCAGGGAGCAAGTCTAACCAGTGTGTTAGCAGATCCATTTGAAATCCGTCAATGGAATGCTGATGGTTTACCACGTGATTCTTTATCGACAGAAAATGCTATACTTGTAACCAGAGGTCGTAGATGGCCACTTATGATTGACCCTCAGGATCAGGTAAGCACATGGTCAAACAACGCATAAGGGTTAAAAAACTTAAAGTTTATGTTTGAGGAAGATGGATGTTGAAAGCTCATGCAATCTCATACTTACGTGATTTTTAAATTTTAATGCTCTGATTAGGTAATGTTATTTACTCAATAAGTAACAAACAGTGTTCAAAAAAAAGTTTTAAATAATTAATGACTTGTATTATTCTGGCACATCCGATTAGTTTCTCTACCTTGATGTTTTGCATCTGTCAAACAACTTCTTCTGGGGTGCCTCATCTTTATTTGATGAGCTTGTCATAAACAATGTTTAAACAGCTTTGTTTTAGATGTCTCTTGATTTGACACCTAAGCATATACAACTCTATATTCCTAATCGTCTTTCAGGCTAATCGCTGGATAAGAAATATGGAAACCAGAAATGGACTGAAAATTATTAAACTAACAGATGGCAACTTCTTGAGAACATTAGAAAATTGCATTCGTATTGGTATGCCTGTATTACTGGAAGAAATTGGAGAGACACTGGATCCATCTATTGAACCAATTTTGCTCAAACAAACTTTTATGCAGGTATTATATAATTACCATGATAATAAATATAACATGTCATTGAGCTTTTATTTTTATTACATTTAAACCCCTAAGACAGGTCAAATCTATACAATTCGTACAATCATACCCAGATAGCCTAAGAAGGTTGAGAAATGAGGTTTCCTGCGCAAGTTTGAATAATTTTATTGAGTAACAGAAATATGCACATTAAACTTATGCTGCATAAGCAGGTAAATAGCTTTTTGTTGTTATGTGTTTGAAGATGTTATACATTTGCTTGCAGTCTATTCATACTTTGTAATTTTAAATTATTATATTTTACAGTATTTTTTCCTGATAATTTTATGTTCATTATTTAAGTCAAGTGAAATACATTTCTTGTAAATTTAACATTTGTAGGGTGGCCGTCTATTGATCCGTTTAGGAGATAGTGATATTGACTATGATCGTAATTTCAAATTTTACATGACCAGCAAAATGTCCAACCCTCATTATCTACCAGAAATCTGTATCAAAGTGACCATTATCAACTTCACTGTAACTAAGTCAGGACTGGAAGACCAGATTCTTAGGTAAAAATTCTTGATGTAACTCCTGAGGCAAGACAAGTTGGTTATAGATATTTTTTGACGGACAATTTAACATGTTTATTTATTATTTATGTACAGTATTCCGACTCATCTGGCTATATTACAAAATAATGAAATCTTATGCCTATATATGGCATTGTATAGTAAAATATACAACATCAGCTAATTCTCACAGGAAGTTGCTGTTCCGAGTCAAACTTGACACTGATGATTGTTTTCAACGTGGAAGATAATTTTGGTATCATCAGTTAAATTTATAACATACACAAATAATATATTTATCAATTTATAGAAAATGTGAAATCTGCAAAAACTTGCTGTCAGAACTCTCAACACATTAATTGTACTGATTTATGAAACTTAAGCAACAAAATTTGTTAATTGTAGTCATCTCATGAAGTGCAGTCTTCTTTTTTTAGTGATGTTGTGAGCCTGGAAAGGCCTGATCTTGAAGAACAAAGAAATCAATTGATTGTCAGAATCAACGCAGATAAGAACCAACTAAATGCTATTGAAGACAGGATTCTAAAACTTTTATTTGAATCAGAAGGCAATATTCTGGATAATGAAGACCTCATAAATACACTGAATGAATCAAAGGTAATGACTTTTAATTGTCTAACTTAAATAAGTTTCCTTTCACAACTGATTAATAATTCACTAATTGTGAACTTATTATCAGCTAAGGGAATTATCAGATATGCACCCTAGAAAATGAGGTCATATTTAACACACCCTTAATTGTTAGGTTGTGAAATATGAATATTATGTGGGACTTAAGTTGTGGGACTTTGGCATGTGCCTTATACTTTGTTTTGCATATTAGGTTACATCAAAAGTTATCCAAGAACGTTTACAAGAAGCTGAACAGACAGAAATGAAGATATCAACAGCTCGTGAAAAATATCGACCTGTTGCGACCCGTGGTTCTGTTATGTACTTTGTAGTAGCTGATGTGGGTAATATTGACCCCATGTACCAGTTCTCCCTCAAATACTTCAAAGCAGTAAGTACAAATTAAGAAGAAAAAACATCCTAGATGCTAACACTTATGTGTCTTGAAACTGTTTTAATGGCAGTTTATGAGTGAAGGCATTGTTCATTATTTTTCAAATAGTTTAGCAAATACATCTTTCTTGTACATTAATTCTAAGCAATAAATGCCAGCCCTTACAGTTAAACAATGTTGTGTAAACAAGGATGCAGGATACTGAAAGGTTTAATCTCAAAACATAGTGACAGTATAAGAAAATTCACAGAATATTATGAATCAAGGATCTTTTTGAATTCCATTTTGTTATTTGTTATTTTTCAGTTGTTTAATGCTACTATCAATAGCAGTGAGAAAAGTGATGACTTAGATACTCGCTTACAGACTTGCTTGACCCAGACAACAATTACTGTGTATGAAAATGTTGCCAGGTGTGTAAGCATTACTTTAATTGGTGATAGGGAAAACTATTTTTAAAATTATTAATGTTAGAATCATGCAATTCCATAATTGTACAGGCCAGTGATTTTGGCGATGGTTTAGGAGAAAATAATTTAACAAAAAACTTCTCTTCAGTGGTATTGTATGTATTACTTTAAGAGTTTATAGTACTCTTTCCAAGATACAGCTAAAAAATGGATCATTCTATAATTCTCTCATCCAGATATTTCTTTGCAAAATTCATTGTCTTTCCTATATATACACAGTCACATTGATTGGCTATTAAAAACTAGGTCAGACGTCAGGAGTTTCTGTTTTGCGTGTGCAGGCATGTTTCAAACATGACTGGATGTATGTGATCACATATTGAATATTTATGAGAATGTGCCATCTTGACAACGATCTATGACAAGCTCTGATTCGACTTCCAATCATACATTCATTTAGACAGTTCATTTTCAGATTTGCACAAAATAGTGCAGCATTTGAATGAAGACATTCTACTATATACCTAGGCATGATCTGAATATGCATCTTTTGTGAGTTTGGAGGCAATGAAAAAAATTAATTACAAAAATTGATAGCACTTAAAAGTTTGAGCTGATCAGTATTTTTGGTCAAGATGCAATTCTGTTAACTATTTGAGGATTATTGACCAGGCATCTATTTTCGTAGCAAATCAGAATTGTTCTTTGGGTGCTGGTTGATCATGAAGGTGCTGATAAAAATTGCTTGCCTGTGCAGTTATGGAATTGAATCTATATAATGCTCTATATAATGTCTATGCTGCATAGAATGTATTGATGACAAGTAGTCTCGACAAATTTGCACTATAGTATTTTCCTTAATTTTTTTTTAATTGTGTGACATTTGTGATTTCATAAATGACTTGATTTTAAATATCAGTCATTATGTGTATTTATCAGGACAGAACTAAAAAATTCCTTGTAAATTCACCTTTTACTTTAAACAGCAGTCAACTCACATATTTTTTGTAAGAATTAAGGGCTTTATTTCTTGAATTTGCAAATAACTAGTAGTATGCTATATTTTATTTTTTTTATAATTATAATTATATTACAGAGGTCTATTTGAGAAAGACAAAATAGTATTTTCATTTATGCTGTGTGCCGAGATAATGAAACAACAAAATCAGATTTCAACAGAGGAATGGAATTATTTCCTCAGAGGTGCTGGAGCAATGGATAAGGTTAGTTAGCCTGTATGTTTAAGTAAAACAATTTAACTGACCACATAGACATTTTCTTCTCTCCAGTATCGTCATTGCTTTATGTGAAGTCATATTGTGCGTTCTATGTAATGAAGTCGTCGCTGGCAAGATTGTTCTGAGGGAATACTATGAAAAGATTTTACTAATAGAATATTACAATGAACCGCCAAACGTACCTTCAAAGATGCTATGATATTTCTTGTTCTTGTGTTTTAGGAACGTCCGCCTAAACCAGAGTTACCATGGTTACAACAACTAACATGGAATCCCTGCTGTGACCTGCAAGATTTGTTGCCTCCGTTCAAAGGAATTGCAGACAGTATTACAAAAACACCTTGTTGGGTGCAGTTAGGAGATATTCAGGTCAGTGAAGCTTCATCTTTGGTAGTGGAAAGGCGAACTTGTTTATGTAACAGCACTAGAATAATCGGGATATGTCCAGTTCAAGTATGAAACCTTGTAAGTGTAATGAGAATATGTAAGCAAAAGATTGGTATCCTTAAAATATGTTATACCACTGATCATAAATTGTGTTTTAACATTTCGTGCATTAAACATTTAATGCTCTTAGGTTGAAGCTAACCCCATGGATTGGGATGGATATGGACCAGAGCCACCAGAACCTAAGCCTCCTGTAGAGAGGGAGGAACAGGAAGAGAAAGGCATCAAGGGTCACTGGAATAAGAGGCTGACTAGTTTCCAAAAACTGATATTTATCAAAGCATTCAAGGAAGAAAAGGTGAGGCTTGTAGCCAGAATGCATTGATAAATAAGTTCTCCAAAGCAAAGAATTATGTAATTGTTAAGGCACTTGTAATCTTGAATGTGTCTATCCGTACTCTTATGTTAGTAATTAATTCAACTGTTGTCCATGCTTAGTAAAAAAATTCCTTATTTTAAATTTTAGGTTGTGTTTGCGCTAACTGACTTTGTGCGTGAAAACCTAGGTCAACGATTTGTAGAGAGTCCAGCCGTTGATCTGGCTACATTGTTTGAAAATATGACTAAGATTACACCACTTGTGTTTGTGTTAAGTACAGGCTCAGATCCCATGGGAGCCTTCCTCAGGTTTGCCAAGGAGAAAGGATACTCAGACAAGTAAATATATTACACTGCATTTGTTTTATTATTTCTTCCATTTTCTGTTTAAAAGCAGATCTTAAAATTGCTGCCAGCTAAATTGACTTAAAAAATAATATGACTAATTGTGATATGTTATCATTTCGTTTATAATTCCAATTTTATTGTTTCAGAATTCATGCCATCTCTTTGGGCCAAGGACAAGGTCCAGTGGCTGAGAAGCTGATTCATACAGCTGCCAAGAATGGTGACTGGGTTTTCTTGCAGGTGAGTATAAGTTTATGTTAAAACTTCCCTACCACAGTCCAACATCCATGAATAAAGAAGGTTGGCTAAGGGGACGTCCATTAATTATGTCAACAATTTTTAGGCAATTTTTTACCCCCCCCTCCCCCCCTTGTCAACAACTG